>OX602109.1:2600731-2875143 GCA_951449985.1 Falcaria lacertinaria | reverse complement strand
TAAACGTATGTATAGGTCCGATAAGAGGAATACCGTTGAATAAATTTCACTTGCAATTTATATTATGCTATAAAATACTTACTCAATAAAACAAAATACTAAATCAATCAACTGATTAGGGATATGTCGTATTTTCTTCGATTCAACACAGTGCGCAGTTGTTCACCGAGATAAATTTCAATTTATTACCTACTTTTAAACCGATCAATTTGCAGTTACCCATTCCACAGTACTAAGCTTGTAGAACTGCTAGCCGATGGGCACTTAGCGCATTCAATTTGTAGAAACTTTGAGAATGTTTAACTTTTATAAGGAACAAAAAAATTAAGGGTATTGTGTCGTGACGTAATGGATATTTTCGATTTTATTAGTTGGTAAGCAAACATTTCTGGCACGTATCCAAAATTTGAAATCGATTCTGGAACGCTGTTTCATTAAATAGTCGATTCATCGGTAACGGAATTGCACAGTATTAACTAAATAAATAAAAGACAGATTATTATTACTGTTTTTTTTAAACTAATGTTTGAGTTCTTATTATAATTAAGCATTAATTTCTTTCTCTACTTGTATAGTCGACAAATTCGAAGTAGTGCCTAATTTAAATTCACATTTAGAATCATTAGAACAAATATTATCTTGATTTAAATTGATGTAACAACTAATAAATGTTACCCGTAAAATTATATTTACAACCTATTACAACAACGTAATTTACATACTGGTAAGTTATAGTTATATCTAAAAAAACTTTTACGCATAATTAACAAAGTAATCATTTTGCCAAACTTTTCTATGTTGCCTAGAACATTAATTAATCGCTTAGAAGCAGTTTTCTGTTCGGGGAAATCGCAGCTTTTTTGCCCTATATTACTTTTAATTGAAAATCTCTTGGGAACTCTTGTGTTAATCAAACATTATTGAAAGTTCCTTTTAGCATTTTTTTATTTGAGATTTTAAGCCCACTTTCATAAATTAAAAAAAAAACGTTAGAGACAGGGGTACCTATTGACGTATTATTTGATTTGACCAATGAGCACGCGCCCTTTATGTGTCAGACTTACATTATGCGAGTACTGTCACATATGATTTCTAATATATGTGTGTAAGGCTTATTTGTTATTTTCTTTTTTTATACCACGCCGAAAACGACTGATTTTATATCTTGTATGTAATAAAACACAATATTCGATTCGCAATCCTTAAACATCAAATGTGGAATCCGCATTCAGAAAACAGAGGTTATAGAACAGCATCATCATACGTCACACGGCGAGAATTTTTAGATGGAAATGTATGAAGAGGAAATGATGAGGGAAGCGGGAGTTAAAGACGTCTGCAAGGCGTAAATGACTCACTATAATCCTGACTCAATATCTTCTCCAAAGTAATAAAGCGCGTATTAGTCTTAGTACAGTTTGAAGGACATGAGTGAAATAGCTCACTCCCTGCCACAAAGGAAAGCGGCACACCTACCCACTGTATAGTAAGGACTTACCTGGATCAGACAGAAGTTTTCCTTTCACCTCCGCATCGCTCTCAGCCGACGTAGCTCCATAGTTCTTGTACGTTTTACCACTTGGCTCCTCGAATTTTGTCACCTTGAAGCGTTCAGACATTTTCATATACGTCACACTTACACTACACTTCGGTTTTGTTAGATTGATTGCAATGTTAGGATATTTATCAGTCACTTTAAGAGCATTTTAGATATGGAACACTTTTATTTGGAAGTTTTCTGCGAAACAAAACACTGGCAATAAAGTTAAGGAAGATAATACAAAAGAAAAATATATAAAATAGCAGATAGAAAAGAAAATTGTTAAGGAATGCCGTTTTTCCTCGTTTTTTATTGAAAACCGAGTCGTCAAAATCGGCTTATATTTTGTTATTCTAAATTCTAATTGGATATTCAAGATTAAGGTACGCGTGTATGAGCTAGCTATTTATACAGAGGACAAAAATATCAGCCAATTTTTTTGGGAACCTCCTTCTACTTTTTTAAGTCTTTTCTCATTAATTATATTGACTATTAGCTGAACAAGGGGCATGTTGGATAATTACGTATATTGTTTCACTCTGCTAATTTATAAAACTTCCCGTAAATAAAAAAAGTTCTTGTCCCTGATCCAAAAACAATCAAACTTTTATTGGGATTATCCCCCACTGACTCTCAAGGTATTGTGGCTGTAACTGATTCATATTCGATCAAGAAAGTAAGAGCGGTAGAGCGCAATAGGATTTCCATTTATAATCGGAGCCGTACAACTTCGTAGATACGGACGAATCCTCATAAGGATTCGTCCATTGCTTCTAGTACAGTAATTCCGTTTGTGATGTTTGTATATTAGTTGGTTACATTGTTCGGTTAAATTTTAACCAAAAAAGTTTACCTAAGGCTAATTTGCTTATTTCCTTCCTTTTGGAATATAAAGTATTGTTTGGTACGGCATTTTTATACTATCTGGCGAGCAGTCAATTATAAGCCATAAAGAACTGGCTTAGAGCAAAAAACATTACGATGTCTGTAATGTACGAATGTCGTGGCAAGGCGGACTCCAATATTCCACGAAGGGAATTCCAATTATAGTGCACACTCACTAAAATTTCCACTGCAACCGAGATTATTATTTGTTTGGGACCATTACACAGCTAATTTGTGAGAAATTAGAATTAAAGAGTAATAATAATACCATTTCAAACAAGGAATTACGGCAATGCTTTAGTAACGCAAATTCTGATAGTACCTTCATTCCGTTTTAATAGAATTTTTATTTCTACTTTAGCCTCATTAGCGATATTGGCAATTTAATTAGAAATCAGTAGTATTGCACACATTATTTAAGTTATTAATTGGGGATCATTTGTGTTTCGACTCGTTAAGTAAGGTAAGTAACAAAAACTTAAAAAAGACCCAAACTTAAATAAATCTCATATAGTTTTACCACCCGATGTTTTAACCTAGTTTTCAAGTAGGTACATGTAGGACTCGTATTTTTACTCAATCGCCGTAAGACCAGGGTTTTGTTTTCTAATCCTTCATGTGAATACGAATTTATATAGGTAAATTAAAAATAGATGTGATTTTTTTATACCACTAAGGTGGTAAACAAGTATACGGCCAGCCGTGATGGTAAGCGGTGACCATAGGGGTATAATTCGCGCGTTGCCCACCCTTCAAAAGTCTCTTCACACCCTTCTTGAAAAACCCTTTGAGAAAACCTCGGCGGAGTTCATTCCACGATCAAATCGTGCGCGGGAGAAAACTCCTTATATGTCCGAATTCAAAACAACCTCTCAAAATATGCCCTGAATTATTACACCCGGTATACTCAAATACATTGAGGGGCAATCGGCGTTTACCGATACGATCCGGGCGCAGTGTCCGTCGACAAACGACACCTAATTGATATGTATTGGAAACAGCAAATTGAAAGACAGGGCCAATGCACTACATTGGAAATAAATATTAAGAGGCGCCTCGCTACAAATTATTCAGAATAAAACATTTACAGATACGTTTTAGCTCGGCACGAAATCTATTCCGATGCAGCTGGTTACCTGATTTTCAAAAAGTGACTGCTATGCTACCTGACATCATAACCCATTTCACAGGGAAAATGGTTATCTGAGTTAAACTAGCTGTCAGATATTTAACTTCTGACAGACCTCTGGTGTTTGCCAAAGACATTAATTGACATCGACGGTTTAATGTGCTCTCCTAGGCACGGGGAGAACTCAGTATGGTATGGAAGGTCCCCCATCCAACACCTGGTCATAGTTGTTTAACTTTTCAGATCGATCGATATGCGCAATGACAACTCTGCCACATGCCCCTCATAAGACTATTGTCATTCTGTATATATAAACATGTAGCGACCTCACGGCTACATAAACCAACGTTAGAAATCGACTAACTAGCAGGACAACATTCAACGAATGACGTCACAATCCTGCCACGCGCTAGCGAAGTTTTCTACGCAATTCAACATATATACAAGTTTCCGACTAGAACAGTCGGAGCCGCGGTTCCCCAGGCACAACACCCGCCTGGCTGGAAGATCTTCCCTTTGCGGGGGCTGAGCATGATCGCGTCGCTCGCCCCACACTGGTGACCCCGTTGCGCCAATATTGGCGTGAACATCAGCAACCTTCTCCACCCCCATCAAAGTCTACAGCAGCAGTCACACAGCAAGCCAGCATCGAGTATCAACAGGTCCAACTCAGCCGACTCACTGCGCTACTGGTCCTGGCACTCACCTCTCCACCGACTACATACGTCCGCCTCACACAGCCCACTTCTGGAGTCCATTCGGCATTGCTCACAGTCTTATCTCCACGTCGTACGCTTGCATTGAGATACTGGACTCAGTCGGCATCTAACGCTCAGTCTCGACTCACCGCAGACTTCGAAGCACACTGGCACTTGCAAGCATTCAAGCACTGACTGTAATCAAGCTCTGGATCGACCTCCGGTCTCGGGGGGGAGTGATGTAGCGACCTCACGGCCACATAAACCAACGTTAGAAATCGACTAACTAGCAGGACAACATTCAACGAATGACGTCACAATCCTGCCACGCGCTAGCGAAGTTTTCTACGCAATTCAACATATATACAAGTTTCCGACTAGAACAGTCGGAGCCGCGGTTCCCCAGGCACAACACCCGCCTGGCTGGAAGATCTTCCCTTTGCGGGGGCTGAGCATGATCGCGTCGCTCGCCCCACAAACACTTACACAAAAACAGCTTGCCTAGTTAATTAATGCAAAGCACGTGATACACTTCTCTATTATTAATTAATCGAATAAAAAGGTACGTATTCGATTTTAAATACCTGCTGGGATATTTAAGATATTTACTAAAGAGCCGCTATGATGTATTCTACATTATTGCCTGCATGACATATTTATTATCAATGTATCAGGTTGAATTAATATGAAACATATATTAAAATATAGCGGCATAAACATTTTATATACATATATGTCCTGACGAAAACGCCAAGGTAGTTGGATAAATAATACACAGGTGATAAATACTAGCTTGTATTTTGTAATTTTGTGTGCTTTGTGGAATGATTCGATATATAATATGTGGCGCAAGAATCTATATTGTAATCAGAGACACTGTGCTACCTCTTTTTACATACATAGATAGGTATAATATTTAAATATTAAAAAATAAAAAACACATCAAAATCCGTTGCATAGTTTTAAAGATCTAAGCAAACATAGGAATAGACTTTTTTTTTATACTATGTAATGATATTAGTGTGATGATTTTATAGGTAGAGTTATGTATATTTATTGTATTTCTAAAGTAACCAGCTGAGTCCAGTATGCGTTACAAATATTAAAATACTCTTTTTTGTTTTGGTCACAATTTTTTTTTTTGGATACCAGGTAACTTTGTATTCGTAATCGTACGCATGTATAGGCATAATTTTATATTCAATATCAACCTCAATACTAACGTAGTATATTATGTACTCTGAGCTATTATTCTCAATTCAAATATTTCAATATAATATATTCTACCATAGATGTTTTTTTTTTCTTTCACACCAACATGCGGGTCGCATGCGGTCCACTTGGTGATAAGCAGTGTGTAGCACATTGTAGTTGCTAAATAGGTAGGTTACAAGAGGTGCATGTGTGCGACTCCCACGATACAGGGCATTCCTTGTGTGCCGAGGGACTGTTAGTGATAACGGGACCCATTTAGACGTCATTAATTCGATTGAAATATGAATAAAGTGTATCCAATAAGTTGGTACAAGTTTTTGTAAATAAATCTATGTAAATGCATAATGTATATATCACATGCTTAATTTTATTTGTAACTTTTCTTTGTGGTGTACAATAAAGAGTATTTGTGCTGTATTGTACTTTAAGAAAAATATGGCTTATATATTTTTTTTCTTCGGGAAAAACAATTTTAATAACCATATAACTCCAAATAATTGTTTATTTATCAATTTATAAGGTTCTACGTGTTGTATGAACAGTTATTTATAAACTTTTCAAGATATTACCTATATCAAAAATAATATAAACAACACTTTAAATGTTGAAATTGCCATAATTTCTCTAGTAACTGCCTACTACTAAAATACCTTTAAGTACCTAAGCACAATAATAAATGATTCCAAACTAGCGACCCGCCCCGGGTTCGCAAGGGTTACACAAAACCTAAAAGAATTATACATAAAAATCTTCATCTTGAATCACTCTATCTATTTAAACAAAACTGCATCAAAATCCGTTTCGTACTTTTAAAGATCTAAGCATACATAAGGACAGACAGACAGCGGGAAGCAACTTTGTTGTATACTATGTACTGATATACCCTAGACTAGGCTTACAGTTAAAATTCAGTTATGTACGCCACGTAGCCCAACGTTAGTCATCAATTCCGTAACAAATTAACTTTGAGCCAGCCCATTTGTGTTGCTAAACGAGACTATGTAGCTAATTTAAACCGTTAAGCGGTATAATAATGTGATACATTCATCACGACCGAAGTAAAACGAACTGATAAGAGACACCACCGAAGAGGAGAGCATCCCACCACGATGGTTGGCCTTTACCGGTACTTATGAATGAATCGTCTTTATATGAAAAGATTATTTGCATATCGCGTCCTCCAAGTTTGCCGCGGGCCTTACCTTAGTCAGTCTACAAAGCAGGCTTAGCATATCTAATCTAGTTAGCGATGCACTCATATATACATATATAATATAACGTCACTACGCCGCGCACCGCGAAAATAAGTTCAACAAACTTGGGGCAAGTTGGCATTCGTAAACAAATTAGTTGTTGTTTATAAGAACGCAATCCGTTGCAAACACGCGGCGCAAACAATCCACTGAAGTTTTCAGCGAGAAGTTTGTTTAATAATGTATTTATTGCTGTTTTTGCTTTGCATCACAGTAGTTATTGGGTTAAGTAAACAGGTAATACTTTTCGAGTGATGTTTCACACACGACGGGTAAACAGTCGTCCGGCGCGGAATGGAGGAAACGCGAGAGCCGCACGGCGGTTGAGACTCGTCTGCGCTCAAGTCCAAACGCCCGAGTGTTGTGCGCCGATACTCTGCGCAATTTCTATACATTCACATCAACTCACGTACACTACTTACATACACTGCGCACTGCATTTCATCACTCGAATCCTCAACGAAAGTACTGACTACGATGCAAGATACAATCAATCGTTAATGATAAGTAGCTATTGTTTTATTTGCAACGTTTAACCACAGCAAAGTTACGGACCTACAATATTAAGTATTAATGTTGTAGGTCCGTCCGTAGCTTTCCATAGTATTAAGTAATTATTATTATTCTTGTGCCTACAGCTGCAGAAATATAATACTCTCTTGTCTAGTAATTACCTAGTACCTATTATGTCAACACACATTTCTGTCACAAATAACTTTGGCGGATTCTCTAAACGAGCATATTCCTCGGATAGAATGTGCCTACCTAGCTAGTGAATTTTTGCCGGATGCGAGATTAAGAACTGACTTTACATTCGAAGACTAGTCACTGGATTAATTAAAAGTATAAACGCGCTTAGGTACCCCGCGGCTGCCAGCTTATCATGGTAACAATTTCCGCAACACATTTGATAAATATAAATAACTCGGACTACACTGGTCTGATATTTGTGGTATTTACGGAATGGGTCGTTGTGACTGAAGCACCGTGGCCGTATTTCATGGGTATGTTTACAGGATTTCCATGTTGTTGAAATTGTAAATTTAAATTCTGTATTTCTCCGTGTTTAGTTCTACTTTTGATGATATCTGCCAAATCGAACTTACCCTATATTTAATATTTGGTACCTATTCTGTGTTTGAAGAGGACTAATAATAATAATAATCTTTATTGACATAAAACATGTTTACAAATAATAGTATCCCCTGTCTTCTGAGCTAGGCTTAGATACCTGTGTTACAGTAGACAGTGACACCTCTCATAATCTACATAGTTTAAAATAGTTTAATGAAAATAAAGTGCAGGTATAAATAGATTTAAATTAACAATTTTGACAATAAGTAAAGTTAAGTAAAGGACTGTTTCATTAAGCCATCGCAAATACTAAAGATTTAAAAGAGAATTATACAATTATTAGAACTAGCTTTTTCCTGCGACTTCACCCGCCTAGCAATATAAAACAATATCTATGTTACTATGATAATATAGGTAGCATTCTGTCGGTGAAAGAATTTAAAAATAGACGCAGTAGTTTCTGATTCTATTAATTTCAAACAAAAATACAAATCGTTTCTCTTTATAATATAAGTATACCTAGAATAGATTAATGACATCATAGTTGTCACATTTGCTGGTGTGATCTGTTGTGTGTGATGTATGTACCTGCATCGTGATCATCCTAAGTCAGCAATATATAGAATTCAGAATTATAGTACAATTACTGTAATGACGACATAGGTATGGTATGCATATGATGTACGTAGTATATTATCTACTCTGAGGTATGATACATCATCACCCTGATGTAGGATTAATTTTGTTTAACCTTGTTCATGAAAAGTTCAAATTTTTCAAATTCAAATTCAAACAGATCTTTATTTGACTAGACTTTACAGGCAAGCACTTTCAATTCGTCAGAATCTACCACCGGATTCGGAAGGTCGGTTTTGCTGAGAAGACTCCGGTAAGAAACTCAGCAATTACTCTTTTAAAAACCAAAAGAATTACATAAAGTTTACATTTCAAATACAAACTTAACATGGGTACCTATTGCTCAACTTTTATGTACCTATTTGGAATATTAGGTAATTAAATTTAATCTTCAAATTACTAAACAAATGTGAAACGATTACAGCATATTCTGTTCTAAATCATCGATACATACTCACCACGCCATGCCCCTTTCGGGGTAAACAGACTATAGAGCGCCATTATTCTAAAGTGTAGTAGACCTAAGAAGTTACCATAAACATTCTAATATCTTGATGTTTCACACGCACCCCATTCTGCATTTAAAAAGAATAAACCTCTTGCGCCGACACAATTTGTAGCCCGCTACACTTAATTGCGAGCTAGTTCTTTAGAAATGTCTCAAGTCTGCACTTACCTAGAATCGCGAGGGAAGATTCTCAATGTTTTCATAACGCAAACGCAAATATCATTCTGAAAGAGATTAATATAATGAGGAAGACGATAAGGTTTGAAGTATTAAACTTCAAGAGTTAAATTATTTATATATCCAATAGTATAATATATCCAATGATTTTCCAATTTACTTAAAATATTATTTTCCGTTCTCTAAGGCACACTGCGTGAAGAATAAAGATGAGCCAATGGTTTTTAATAAACACTTGCATATTAAAACTAAGGTATTAAATCCAAAATTATTAATGCCTAAAAATATTTTTTGCAATGCAAGACGTAGGAGTACTTTACATAATATAATTAAGATTTTTGATTTTTCTTTTTATTATATCAGACTATTCTCTGATATTATAAAAATAGTTTTATCTATTATAGTAATTTTTAATAACTATAATAGCTATAAAAAAACCTATAAAAAAAATAATTCAAGCCTATCACGGCGACGACGTCGGATTACTTTGGCTATTGTATTTTAATAGAACTAGGTGTAACCGTACTTTAATAACACATCAGAGTAGATACTGCTTAAAATGCAATTATGTAATATAGAGTAAAAGTATTAAACTAAACTAAGAAGAACAAAACTTACCTATACGTAAAATAAATGTCCCGAACCACCGTCACGGGGAAGTGTGCCAAGAAGGCTGGCGGCACTGCCACGCTGAATTGCAATGCTTAGCCTTAAAATACAATCTGACATACCTTTGATACCATTTAATCCTTTAGAACAAAAAGGGCGAATATAAAAAGTTTGAGCACAGTGTGAACTGTAGAAGTTTTTATACCAGGTTTAAATGTCAACTTACTTGACCTTATGAAAAACTAGCCGCATTATTGTTTTGTTTTCATTATATACCTGTCTATATAATCAAAGATTTTTGCTTAAATTTATGTATCATCGTAATTACCTTTGCAAAACAACTTCACTTTATTTTGATTTTTTTCAACCACCAGATTCGGATAGTTGTTGTTACTGAGAAGAATCCGGCACGAAACTCTATTTAATATACACTATTATTTCGTTATTAAAATAAATTGATTTGTTTCTTTATATATTATATGTATACTAGCTTTTGCCCGCGGCTTCGCACGCGTGGTAAATAAGTCAACATGTACCTATATCTAAAATTCTAAATGATAGCTTTTGCCCACTACTACCTATTTTTAGGGATTTAACTTAAAAAATGACGGATTACCAACTTTCATCCCCTATTTTATGCCTTACGGTTGGAATTTCTAATAATCCTCAAATACGTATGTATTTATTTTCCACGAAAGGTCAAATACCAATTTTCATGCGTTTCCAGTGAATGCCAGTGACTTGCTTCCATTTAAGCCTTCCCGCGTTAATCCTCGTTACAACATCTCTGTCTATATCCCCATCTGCTTGCAGCAAGGAGCCCAGATATCGGAAGTCTGAACACACTGTAGTGATACCGCCATAATCGCAAAACATGTATTCGGTTTTCGTTCTGCTGATTTGCATGCCCTTACACTCCAACGCATTATTCCACTGGTCTAACTGGTTCTGCAGCTCCTCTCGGTTGTCATTGATGAAGATAATAACGTCAGCAAACAACATACACCAGGGTGCATCACACTGCAGTTCTGATGTTATTGCGTCCATTACCAGGAGGAATAGATCCAAAAATTGCATCAACTGTACTTCTTCCCGGTATAAATCCAAACTTCTTGGTGATATCTGTCTCTCTTCTTATTCTTTCCTCAAACTTTCTCGTATAATTTCATACTAAGACCTATCAGTGCGGAACCCTAATTATTCTATCAAAATAAATTAAGCCTGAGTTACCTAAGTTAATTACACCTTTTTCACACTGAAATAGAACTGGCTGTTAACAGTGAGCAATTAAACAACAATCAACATTCAAAAATGGATCATCAATAATTGTCAAAATTCCAGTGCTTGAAAACGCGCCGTCGCGTCACAGGGTATTTTATTGTGTTAATATGTATTTTATGTTTTTATAATACAAAATTGAATATAATGTCGTCTTTAAAATTGGGTGACCTCGACCTAGACGACATATCGGACATTGATATAACGTTACTGACTCTCAGGAAACCTACGGAGTTGAAGAAAGTGATTGACTCAGTACCGAAGCCTATCAGATCTGTGCCTAAGAATGGGTTGCCCATGTGGTACCGACTCGGCCTGGAGAGCAAGCTGCCAATGCCGAAAATGCCGGAGGGGAAAATTATATTTTCGCGCGGGAGAATTGGAGAAGATGTGAGTTCGAACTAACTTTTACTTTAGTTACTTGTTTGTAGAAACACATGTGCAAACACTTAGGTTAACTCTAGCCCAAAAGCTTACCATAATCTTCTACTGCTTTACATTATCTCCAGAAACTCTAATAAATAATAGAAATCATAACACAATATTTAAATGCATAAAAGTGAACTGAAAATTAAAATCCGCATAAGACACTAGTATCCTTATAAATCCAGTCATCAAAGCAGCAGTAGAAAAAACTATAAGAGAGGGACTCTTATACTTTTTCCTTTTAAGATAGGGAAGCCTAAAAACGTGTCATATTTAAGAAAAACTTTAAAGATAATCATGTTATTTCAGTATACGTAAACAGTATATTTTTGGATCTCACCACAGAGTAGATAATAGAAAAAATCTAGAAATGTGACTTAAAAGGTTTTTCTACGTTGTCCGTAAAGGGAAACAAATATATATTTCGTGTAAGACCAAAAACCATCATCATTCTCCTGCCCTTATCCCATATTATTTGGGGTCGGCGCAATATGTATTTATCTTCCATCCTTCTCTATCAGCCGTCTCTGTATTCACTTCCTTTCTGGCCATGTCATCTTTCACACAATCCGTCTTTTCTTAGGTCTTCCTCGACCCCTGTACCCGTCCACATTCATACATAAAACCTTTCTTACCACGTTATCTTCATTCCTCCGCATAACATGCCCATACCATGACCAACACTTGCTCCTCAGCTTTTCTGCTTTTCGAAGAAACCAATATTGATTAATTTCAGTAGTAAATGCATTTTTGTAAATAACAGCGAATCTTTTTTTATTTGTTGCGTTCCCTTTCTCATATAAGAGCTATTTACGAATACATTTGTACAGTAAAGGCTGGTACCTTTAATAATTCCTGATGATTGCTAGATACGGTACGGGTGTATGCAGAACCACAAACAAATCAGATTTAGTACAATACGTGCCTATTGAAAAGGTATTTTAGTTTAAGCAACTGATTATAAAATTATTTCATTGCGGAACCTAGGAAAATTCAAATGCACCAAAGTTATGGAATCTGCATTTGTTATATAACAAATGTTGATACATATGAGCTTGATAGACATGACTTACTATGGGGAGTTTTTTGGCGGGAATCAGGCGGAGCGGTTGAGATTTTTTCCAGTGTGTCGTAAATTGTGTTATAGTGATCTTTAATGTGTATTTTTGGTGTCGATATGTGCAGTAAAGTTTCATTTAGTGACTGATTTATAGGAGCATTGGAAATAATGCCATAATACGACTTTTGGGTTAAGTGATTTATCATTTTGGTCAATAGGTTACCTCTAATCTAAAGGCGTGTTACGATCTGCTACTGCCGTGGGTTGTCTCCAGAAACTCCATTGGGCGTTAGAATGCATGACACTAGGCATTTTAATGCGGCAAACACGATAAAATTTTGCAACATGAAAATTCTCCAGCACTCGACACTGGCAAAAATAGTCCCTGAAGGGATTGATTGCCATACTTAGGAAGAAGAAGAAGAAGAAGACTTACTATGAATATGGAGGATGTTTTTATGTCTTGACTTGTCCGAAATCTTACCATACGACGGAGCGGGCACAAGTTCATTTTAAATAGAAATAATGGAATGGATGAAGAATACAAATATCGAAAACGAAACATTACAAAAAACTGGTTCTAATAACCTTCGTTGTTGTTGAAACACCATAATATGCAAATCCTGTCTTTACCAAATATGAAGCGAATGAACCGACGACAAAAGGTTGTAAACGTCATAAATCAAACCTTAATTGTATTTAGAATGATAATGATATCACGTCCTAGTTAGCCTTAAGAAGGGATACATAATGCTTATTTATGGCCCCTTGACACTTGAAACAAACCGTTTAAATACATAGGTAATTGTCGTAGAGAAAACACGTTATAAAATTTTACTAACTTAAAAAATAAAATGCAGCACGATAAATAGTCATACGATTCTTTTACTACCTTTACCTATTGAATTATTAAGAGCAAAGAACACTGATCTTCTATTTAAAAATGTTAACGTAAATAAAGCATAAATAGCGTGCGCAACAATTTCAAAAACCTTACATGCCATTTCAGATGTAAATTGTTCCATAATAATCTTGAAATTAGGTATTCAATGGGATGTTACCTTTTCTTCTATCTCTCTCTTTCTCTCTCTCTCTCTCGCTGTTCTTACAAGATTAAATTTCGTTTGAGAATAATGGACAGTGATCTTTTAATTTATCTCTTTACCCCGCCTTCGTAATAAAAATATTTATTTATGTACTACAATATTTATATATCACTAACTCACATAGTTATTATTAAAACTTACATTATAATATGCATGCAGTTGTTGTATAAAATTATTACAACATTACCAATATAACTCCATCATACTTTGTCTGACAAGTCGAGTAGGTATATACATACTAGACACGGATTATCTTACTAGTACACATATACTGTACTGACTGTATTGTATACCAGTAACGATTAATGTAAACCTTATTTTACGAAATGACTGTATCTTTTTATAGATTTAAAACATAATCCACTAGGCTTCAGACTTAAATCTTCTAACTGTGAAGTAAACAAAACCCAAGCTTCACAACCAAAACTCGGCAAGTCGTAAAATGCCTAAAATCCCTCTTAGGAAGCATTCCTCATTATGCTAATGCTTACAATTGAGCCAAAGAATGGAGCATGTATGGAGCTTTCACGTGTTACATACATTGCCTTCACAGTGTGTTTGAACATAATATTTAGAAGTAAATATATATTTATTTAAAACAGATTAAACTAGTCACAAAAAACAGAACTAACCCTACCTACTTATAGATAAAAGATCTGACCCAAACCAGAATCATGCGGGAGCGTGCCAAGAATGCCAGCAGCAGCATTGCCACGCTGGATTGTTAATACACATATGTTTATTTTGTGAATAACTGTTATATCGGTAGTGAAGGTCACGTGATATCGTAGGTCGAATGCCAGCTACAACAGACTATATAAAATATGGGATAATAGCAGAACAATGAGAAAGTGCTTTGAAAATAAAATATAAAATTCATGTTCATTACATCACTAGGGCAGGTTTTAACAAACAGACCCTGATATTTTAATGGAATCGATCTCAACGTCATATTTAGTTCAAGTGTTAATAACATCGATAACGATAACGCAAACATCCATTGTTGTTACAAATTACCCGCAGTATCTTATCGTGAAAGCTTCGTGGCTTGCCATATCGGTACATTGTTTTCAACATTATTCGGATAGCATTTCGATTTTCCTCAGCGATGCTTTTCACGATGACACCGCCCTCGGTTGCCCTCTCTATTCACTCAACGCCCACAGAATATTAAGGCTTATTCCTTAATCGCTCGGTGAATTAGATGCACGAATTTCTTCCCGTGTACCTAAGTAATCTATGCATATAAAAGGCTTTGTTCTGAATGAGTGACTGACGGATTAACGCACAGCCTCAACTGCCGATCGTAGAGTCCTGAAACTTGAAGGGTGTGTTCTTTGTATGACGTAGACATCCGATATGAAAGGATTTTTCGAAACTCTAACCCTAAGGCATTGAAAACAAAGTTTTGTTAATGTATATACGAGTAGTTAACTGTCAACCTGTAAATTTAGACTCATTACTTTTTTCAGCATTCTATCTTATTGCAGTATAACTTTTTTTTAACCTCTTTCTTGCATTCCGTGGAAGTGATTTGGTTCTAAGCTACTAACAAATATTTTTTTGTTCGTACTTACGAACGAAAAACAATTTCACTCTGTGTATTTTTAGAATATAGCCCCAAGAGAATAGCAACCTCCTACCTACCTAATTACTCACAGCTTAAAACCAGGGCGATACCTTTTAGCGTTACTGTATCAACTTCCGCCGTGTATTGTTACTCTACTAGTAGGTATATTTCATTACTCCGTGACCTTTAACTATGAGCAATTTAATATTTATACATTTTTAATGGAACGTAGGTATCAATTTTTTTTTTTTGCAAATATTAGTGGTTTTTTTCCGTATGGTCTGGCAATATTATAACATATATTCTAATCCTATAACGTGTAAAGTTAGAGGTAGAAAAGATCACACAATTATTAGTAGGTACAACTTTACAACTTTGAGTAACAACAACCACTTAAGACTAGCAATAATGGTCAAGTAATGAGAAATAGATACGCTCATTTGAACGAACAAACGGAAGACAATAAAACCTTTTCTGTCGATTAACTAAGGCCAATGCTGACAATTCTAACAAAGAATCTCTTGGCAATTAAGGCCCACGACGATTGGGGCCACTAGAAAAATATATTGGATTGAGGTAGCTCAATATTATATTATATAGATACCTACATATATTATAGTGTATTATGTATTAGTAGTACCTATTAATTTTATTGAAAGTAAAGGTGAAACGAGGAACATCATTGACACTTAGAAATGACATCAAAGGAACTTTGTATATTGATTGCGACTTTAAATTGTCAAGTTTAGAAGAAGGTTTGATTATGGTATATTAAATATTGGAGATCGATTTACACTATAAACGTACATTATAATTATTATGACAAGTTACGCATTACCAAGACTAATGATTCCTGTTTCTATGCAAATAAAATAACGAATTCCAAATAGATTGCACATAACACAAATTACAATTTAAAATGTTTCTTTACCTTTCCATACATTAAATGTTAGTTGTATAAAATTTTTCGTGGATCAAAAAATGCTGAACATTCTTTATCTAATGTAAACTAATATTTTTAAGAGAAAGGGTTTGACGTTTTTATTTTTTGTAATTATTTAACTCAAAAAGTAATGGACCGATTTAAACAATATGTCTCCAACTGCATGCTATATTATCACTGAGTAACATATGTAATTTTCTATTTCTACGCTGGCCAAGTCGCCTCGTAATAGCTATTTTTATCTATAAATAATATGAAAAATCAACGACGCACGAAATTGAAACACAGCGGGGTTGTAGCACACACGCCTACAATAAAATTTGCAGCCTAGTATAGAGGTACGGGATGGAAGAAACCTGCAATTTACGAGCACACTAACACTGATTTACCGAGTACGATTTAGCCGAGTATTCTTCCTCATCAAGTGTTAATAAAACTTGGAATTGATATTTTATAGGTGCTTCAAATTACTTTAATTAACAGTGCAATGGAATGTGTTTTAAGGGTGGAGCTCGATAATGTCTGGTCTATCACAATAAATACATATATTATTTGTATCGACCTTATATGTTTACTACAATGAAGTAACAAATTTTTATAATGATCTCTTATCTACTAAGTCTGTATGGCGAAAAATTCGAACATAAAAATATTTCACCATCTTATATGTAGCTGCTTTTGAACACACATAGGTTGTTTACTTCTATGTGCCATTAATGTATCCTGCCATTACCTGCTTAGACTTTGTATGTTTTTTTATGTTTAACTGATGGCTTTTGTAAGACTTTGACACTTGTTTTTTTCACCAGGTTCGTCGGCTTGGCCTTGGGCCGGGTCCTAGGCCAACGTTTGACTTAACCGACCCTTACTGCAACAACGTTTCTTACGACTACGTTCCGATGCACGACCCACACCTAGCGCATCACTTTGTACAAAAACCAGCCAGAACCAGAATGAAGATTCTAGGCTTCTGCACCAAGGACGGGCGGGCCGTCTGCTCGCTGAAAGAGTTCAATCAATACAGAAAGTACCTATACAATCAGTTCATGGACAGAATTCATCAGGAGATGAAGAGATTGGTAAGGGTTTTTTTATTATATTAATATTGTGTTTCTGCGGTGAGTAAGGTTGCCAGAGCTCCACGGTTACACTAGCTGGCAGTAAGGATCCATTGATAGCTCAGTGAGTCCTCACCTCAGCAACAATAGGGTTGACAACGCGTTACTGATACCCCTAGTATTTCTACGGTGACTTTTTACCATCAGATGGGCTGGTCGCTTTCGTGCCAGCTCAATAGAATGGAACTATCTTTGAGCGTAAATGTTTATTCCCGTCTCGTTACGTAACGTGATCAGAATAATATTTGTCAAATGTATTAATCGCAAGTAAAGTTTTCTATCGACGACATTATTAGGTTCCGCCTTAGAGATCAAAGGCTTAGAGGTATGATTTATGAATATTGGGTACAAATTGTGTGAGTGGAAAAAGTATGTCATTTGACAACATCACGGTATGAATTTAGCTCCCCATCAAATTAACTGGACCGAACTCAGTGACGGTAAGGTCCTTAAACCTCTTGTACAGTGCCTTCAATTGGTGAGCATGCACGAAAGGGATGGATAAGTGTGAAGGACGAATAATAAAATGGTCTATATTATATTCCCAAATTTTTGTAATGATTTCAGCTTGGTTATATATATTTATTTCTTCTACCGACGATTAGGGGCGGATTTCCCTATTTACATTTGTTTTGTAGTTAGTGTTACCACACGTCGTGGTTTACAGGGATTAGTGGGCGGTAATCTTCCAAGGGCCGACAAGGTATTGAATCCGCCCCTGCACACGATAATAAAAGTAATCGACAGATAACTTATCATAGATTGAGAAAGTCCTTCGTCAAGTTGTAAGTTATCTGTCGATCACTTTTATTATCCCAATCCGATTCCACGGAGACAAGTTCGCGAAGTACACTAGTGCGTGATGCATTTTTAACAGGATGAGCGAGCTCGTGATGACCTGACCCTGAAACGCGTGGAGGTGGACGTCGCACGCCGGTTGCAGGTCTTCACCAAGTGTGAAAGAGCGAGAGAGCATTTGGATAAGGTCGCACAAGAACATGCTGATGAATGGGCCGAGAAGAAACGTTTGTGAGTATTTATCTAAATAAGGTCATCTTCTCAACGTATCCATATGCTTTCAGGTAGTCTTCCTACATGCAGAGTGTTATTATATTCCTGTCCTATGGTACTTATATGTTTCCAGCCTTCAAATACTGGCTTAATAAAGTTAGCATAAAATTTAATTATACAGCGAAATTTTATATTACTCAAATTAGTTGAAAATATTGGTTTAAAACTTCAGAGAAAGAAGTACCTAACTAATTAAAATGATTTATCAAAAGCTGTCTATTCAAATAATGAAGTTTGGAGAGGGTGTCTCAAAGAAATCATCCACTGGAAAGTTGTCTTCTGTAAGCAAAGGTCTTATCTATACCTATATTAGTACTAATAATAATATTAAAAAGAGATTTGGTTTTGTAGTAATTAATATCAAAACTACCGGACCGATTTTAAAAAATATTTTGCCCGTATATTGCCGCATTATCAAAGAGTACGAGTATCATAGGCTATATTATTACATTTATAAGGGCGAAGTCGCGGGGAAAATGCTAGTTCCGATAATTTCTATCCCTTGTCTTTTATGATAAGCAATATTTAAATTACATTGTTCAAGTTTAATTTTTACCAGATAAGCTGTATATAAATTAAATAAATAACTATGAAGGGAAAACGAATTGGTTCGACCTTTTCGGAAACCTATATATATATCTATCTCTATGGGTAGATATTCGAGATATTGAAGTAAGCAACCCTAAAACTTTGCTATTTTATGAGCCTTAATACTGTTTTTATAACAGAAAGCTGGCAAACTGGCACACCGTAATCGTGCCAATATACGCCAGCAGTATAATCCGCGGATTGCCGACCTTTAAGGTTAAAACATTTGGTTCCTAAATAAGTGGTTAGATCTAGCTTTTATTGTTTGTCCAATGACACATTCAAATTGCAAAATCGATCTTGCCTTGATTGAAGCTGCAATTGAGTCAGATACAATATAGCATCCAATATGTCACCCCATTTGGCAATACACATACCTACAACCATTTCAGTATAGATTGTCCCTACTCAGCTTGCTCACTCGACATGATTGGATGAAGAAATTTGCATCATGCATGCATAATAATTTTATGAGAAACATGGATGATGTCCTTTACGGACATCATCCATGTTTCATAGAGATTTGGCCCAAATTTAAAGTGCCGGCCAATAATTTTTTTTGTATATCGCTTATAAATTTGTGAACTTTCGATATGGCATTTTAATTACACCTGATTGTAGGCAGCGCTGCCGCGGCAGGAAGGAGGATTATTTTTAACAGATCACTTTAAATTTACTAGCAACATTCACGACAAACGTATAACGATTATGTATTAAATTAATGATACTTTGTTTAGTATTTTGTGTGTAAAGCATTAGCTCGAATCGTGATAGCGTAAGGACGGGGTCGACGGGGAGGCGAGAAAAGTGATTAACGTTGACACTTTATTTTCATTTACGACCCACGGCCGGCGATACCAGAGGCTTTCTTAATAATTCGCTCAATGATAAAGCAACAAGACTTAACAAACGATTTATGTGGTCGAATTATAACTTAGCACGTCGTTCAATTTCTAAAGTGCCGTAGTTTTCCTTAGGGATACAACATGAGGTTATTCAAGGATATTTTTGCAGGGTCGGCAACGTGCGAGTGCCAGCCTTATTTTTGCAAGCATCCATAGGTTACGGTACGCTTACCTTCTGGCCAGCTATGCTTGTTTGACACCGTTGCGATAAAAAATAAAGCCACCATCTGTAGAACCCTGAACGAATTCTTAAATAACATAGATAGGCTATATACTATCTAAGGTTATTATGTTATACTATTTTATTTATTCGGCTGCAATAAATAGCATGATATTTTTTGCTAATTTGTATAAATGGGTTAATTTCAACATTTTTGCTTGAAGACCCTTCTCTAATTAAATGACTTTGTTATGTATTATTAATCATTAACTTCAATTTTATTCTGAAATATTAGGTCCTTACATATGAAATTGGCGTTTTGTATGGGAGGAACAAAAAGTCGAATATTTTTTAATATAATATATTTAATTAATCAAAGTATGAACCATTATTTTCTATGCACTTTTGCCATCTCATAGGTAGTTCATTGATCCCTTTACTAAAAAAACCAGTCGGACGGGAATCAATAAAATCTTTGAAGGCGATTTGGACTGCCCCATCGGAGTTGAATTTTTTCCCTTGCAAGAAGTTATCCAAATTTCGAAAAAAATGGTAATCTGTTGGAGCAAGGTCCGGGGAGTACGGAGGATGTCTTAGACTTTCCAATTGAAGCTCTTCTAATTTAGTAGCCGTCTGTAGCGCAGTGTGTGGTCTAGCGTTGTCGTGAAGCAGCAGTGGCGTGGAGCGATTGACCAGCCTAGGTTGTTTAGCCGCTAGCTTTTCCATCATGGTTTGCAATTCCTGACAATAGACATCAGCCGTAATAGTCTGGCCAGATTTGAAAAAACTGTAATGAACAATACCGGCACTAGTCCACCAAACGCTTACAAGTAACTTTTTTGGGGTTAATTTTCGCTTGGGGCAGGATTTGGCTGGCTGGCCAGGATCTAACCATTGCGCTGAGCGCTTCCGATTATCGTAAAGAACCCATTTTTCATCACAGGTAATGATTCGGTTTAAAATACCTTCATTATTGTGCCGGTTTAGTAATGTAACGCAGCAGTCGACGCGCGTTTGCCGGTTTGTTCCAGTCAATTCGTGAGGTACCCACCTTTCAAGCTTTTTAATCTTCCCAATTTGCTTCAAGTGAATTAAAACAGTTTTATCACTAACATTGCAGCCTGCAGCTAACTCGGACGTGGTTTGCGATGGATCCGCTTCCACAATAGCCTTCAACTCTTCATTATCAACTTGAGTCTCAGGCCGTCCACGGGGCTTGTTCTGCAGGTCGAAATTTCCAGAACGAAAACGTTGGAACCAAAAACGAACTGTGTTTTCTTTTGCAACACGACCGCCATACACATCATTCACCCTTCAAGTTGTTTCCGCAGCACTAGTGCCACGGCGGAACTCGTACTCGTAAATAATGCGATATTTAAGGTTTTCCATTTTGTAAAATGAGTGACGCAAACAGAAAAAAACAGAAGAAAAAAAACAAATGAATGACGATCATCGAAGCACAAATACATGAGTCTATAGCTGTACAAATTTGAATTTGGAATTCCTTACCAAAGAGGAGAAATTCGTGATTAAAGTGGCCAGTACGAAAAACGCCAATTTCATATGTAAGGACCTAATATTTCACATGATGAACTACTAAGCATTAAGTAGTTTCATAACATTATATTACAGTGTTCATGGATGAAGTAAATACACGTATCTGAACCACAAGGCGTGAACACATTTGCATTGCTTAGGACATCGTTATCCAACCAAACCCATTTGTAACTATTCAATTAAAACTTGCAGCTCCTGGGAATGTTCGACGTTAACGAGGATTTCAATCTTATCTACAGTTTGTAGAATGAGCCATAATCAGTTCATTTTGTTACTAAAAGAGCTAGGCTTGTCGGTGGAGCAATCGCCAAGCCGTTCTAACGGTTGCCATCTCTTGAATTATCATCACCAAAATAAAATGTTACTTCCCTAATCATTTTCTTCCGAATAATTGTATCGGTGATACAATTTTATACATGAGTACCATAAGAAACGACTGTTAGTCTGCTGCAACTACAGAGAATCCGATAGCATTGTCTTCAGTGGTGGCCGACTTGGCTACCGTATATTTTATGAATCTTGGAGATTTCAGCACAAGTGGTATGTTTGAACATTTTGATAATGCTCAGGGGTGACTGCGTAGTGAGACTAATGAGTTCGCCTGCTACTCATGTAAGATTCGTTGATTAACGCCTTAAAAAATATATATTAATATATTTGTATACGCTAGGTATAATAGTAAGTAAGTATTTTCAGTGAACATGTAAATCCATTTTATCCGTCTGTTAATTAAATTATCTTCACTGCATCAGTTATCTTTTAATTAATTATCAGTTGCCAGGGAAATATCACTAAAGCGGAATTTCTAATTTCACAGATGCCTGGGTATATTTACATTACTAGCAATTCTAGCAACTAGTGAATCGTGTACTAGGAATGGTGTTACTTACTTGTAGCTATGTCCGTCGATGTTTGTAAGTATTTGAGTCATCATCTTTATCAGGATTATATAAACAGCGTGTCTCATAAATAGGTATAGCTTTGACGTTACCGCTGATCTAATGGCTAGTATACCTGACTGTTAAGATAGAGGTCGCGGGTTCGATTCTCGTCGGGGTAAACATTTATGTGACAAACATGTTTGCCTTGCGTTTGGGTGTTTGGTATATGTTATAAGTATGTATTTACAAAAAAACAGTTTATAAGTATTCTATCAGCTACTGGTTCCCACATAGTTCAAGCTTTGCTTAGCTTGGGGCCGGATCGCGCTGATTGATAATGTCCAAGCATTATTATTGTAGCGTCAGTTCATTCATGAATTTACCCTTCCTCTACATTCATCGAGCCTTCATACACTCGTCTAGTATTGAATACTTAATAAGTATTCATACATGACAATAAGTGTCCTAAATACATTCACGCACTGACAATATCATAACATTTTCTCGGATTATGTAGAGAACTTTTGTATTGTTTCTTTATATACACTTCGACTTTGATGTTAATCTCCTTCAAAAATAGGTACCGTCGGTATTATTCATAACCACCGTTCATAAAATTATAAACGAATGAAAATCTTCGAAGTTTAGCCTCCATACATTCATAGTCCAAGCCCTGAATCTATAACATTATGCAAATTCTTAGTTATATCACTTGTACGTGCAAATTGTCGTAGCTTGGCTTAGAAACAACTTGGTCGATGCGTCTGCAGGTTGACTTGGTAACTTCGCTGACGTTTACATAAACTGGTTAGACGTGAAATCACTGGCATCGTTGGATGCGCTTTCAGCTAGCATTTAGAGTTCTCTTGCATCTCATAAATGTAGTCAAACTTGAAATTTATATGTAAGATGTGAAGATTGTAATTCCAATTAAGGCAGTGTTTATTTTATAACTATAATTTAAATGCAAATAGATAGATTGGTGCTGAGCATTTCATATATATTGCATTTCATGTAAGAAAAATACTCGGTATAAGACATTACGTAGCTAAACGCCAAAATCTTTGTCTTTTTTGCTATTTGGCTCTTTGTCTCTACGTGACTATTTAAAAAAACTCAATGAATTTTATTGTGGTTTCTCGGCCTTTGATACCTACAGCGTAAAAACTGCAGCTCATTTGAGCTCGTAAAATAGTAACTAGTTTCTACTACGTTTTAAACTCGGCTTTAAGTTATAAATCTCTAAAATATTATACTATTACTTCGACGTCCTGTAATTAATAATCTTGCAGAACTGGAACTAATGGGTTTTCCAATAATTTATTAAATGCATCAACGCACACAGCGTACCTACTCGCCGTTAATTGAAATCCGGCCTATATTCCCGAGGAGGACTTTTGACTTGACGTGATTACGGATGTGACTTATTAATTTATTGGTTTTAGTGTAAATACTGGCATGTAATTTTATTTAAAGAATCACATTATTAATCGCATTTATACTTGAAATAAATCTCATTTGTTATAATGTTAAAAATCCTAACTAATATTATAAATGTGGGATTTTTTGTATGTTTACTGGTTACGCCATAACCTATCGTCATGAATTTTTTCACACACGTTGTTAGCGGTACAGACAAGATCAAATGGTACTATCCATCTAGGAATAATAATCTCTAGAACCACGTAGGTGAAGCCGCTGGTAGAAGCCAGCTAAAAAAATAAAGACGAGACCTCTGGTCTAGTGGTTAGTATACCTGACTGCTGCGCTAGGGGTCGCGGGTTCGATTCCCGCCGGGGCTAACATTTATGTGACAAATATGTTAGCCTTGCGTCTGGGTGTTTGGTATGTATTATAAGTATGTATTTACAAACAAAAAGTATATAAGTATTATATCAGCTACTGATTCCCATAGTACAAGCTTTGCTTAGTTTGGGGCTAGATGGCGTTGTGTGATAATGTCCAAACATTATTATTATTATATTATAAATACCTATATTTAATTTAGTTAGGTTTATATTTCGGCTCTTTAGCAAGCGCATTGATAAAAGTGTCTACGAACATGAAAACGAGTATAAAGAAGAAATATTTACAGGTTCTACGGATCACGTTTGTTCGTGATAGTATTTAAACATAGCCTGCAATGAAGCAAACATTTCGAGATATTTAAAAAATATAAAAACATGGTAAATATACCGGATAAGGCATATTTGTAACCTTAGTGACAGATTAAAAAGGAACATTTTATGAGTACTTACATTTCATATGACATACTGAATGATTTTTTATTTAGTAAGATTTTTGTTTCCTTTTTGCAAGCTCAGCTTAATTAAAGCCGTATTTTATAATAGCTTAACATTAAAAGTGTTATTGCGTCATATTTTGCAAGGGTGAAAGGGTTTAATTTAGCGGAAAATGAGATCATTTTGATCCTTAATTTTAAAATTCAACGTCACGACATTGACATTGATTACTCAGTAGAATATATTTTCATATGTCCAAAATTACATTATAAAAAAATTATCGTGGCGCTTACTGATGTATTTTTTGTATTTCGTCTTTTTCTAGTTGTATCTAATATGACTCACATATAAATTAAAATCACTTTCGTAATTCGTAAGCAAACCTAGTATGAACTTTGATGTAGGCTTTGTTGGGAGACATGTACTTACAATAAATATCTATAAAAGTTTACAATATTAACCAATCCTTTGCTAATTTCCTAAGATTAAGATGAAGAAATTGATTTCTAATAGGTACTCCGTTTAATATTCCCAGGCTTTTGGTCTCCAGTTGGGCCAGTAACAAGATAAGTGTTTCAAACTAATCGTTTGAACACAGAATTCTGAACCAAATCTCCATCAGCGTTAGTTTAAAATTCTTTACGTATTTCGAGTTTAAAAACGAAACCAAATGCGACTTCTGGAAAACGCTCGCGTTTTAATTAAAGGAACGTTTCTGCAACAACTTACCGCCACACAAGCTCACTATACAAAGTTTGTGGTTTTATCGCTAGCTTTATTTCTGCTATTGGATTTAGACTAACGATGCCATTAATTTTAATGTTTTGAAAGAGGTCGTTATTGTATTTTGGCCATAAGTCATAATCATAAGGTGCTTCGGTATATTTGTAGGACCAATATATTATTGAAAGCAAGATGTCATTTTATATCTGTCTGTGGTCTACAAAGGTCTGTGGAAATTTTAATATTTGGAATGAACTGAATTCGTAAGCACCACGGAAGGATTAGATAGGTCTAAACAATTTACTGGAATAAAATACTTGCCTATAATCATTGCAACATACCAAACTCGAATGAAGATGGGTGTCAGTAAGCCAGTTATAAAAACATTGTGAAAATTGTGTTAAAAGCTTGTCCTGCAATAAAAACATTGTCAGAGCATCCATCCAAAGCAATCGTGAAGAATAATAATCAATTTATTTCACATCAAGGGAAAACTCGTTTCATTTTATTATAATCCTGTAAAGGATATCTACTGTACTGAGTTAAACTTTGACGGAAAAGGCTTTATAGGCTATAGGTTTATCTTTGTTCTCCTTTTCATTTGTTTTAAGTTATCACTAACAATTATTTTTCGTTAACGTTATATTTTTTTATTTAAGGCAAACAGATATTAAAATTATGGTAATGAATAAAGATACCCTCAAAATCTATTGCGGAAACAATATTTTTGCCAATTTAGAATAGGTATATCAAAGTTGAATTGAGTCTTGCTATTGACTTGCTTGAATGACACCAAAATAAAATTACATTGTTTATCACAGAGCTAAGGAACAGGAAAAGAAGATCCAAGCTAGGATGAAGTATTTGGTCGAATACAATGAACGGCAACGACAAGAAAGAGCATCGAGGGCTCGAGAGAAACAGAACAGGATCAAACAGAGAGTACAAGCTGCAGCAGAGATGGAGCTGAGACGGAAGATAACCATGGTGCGGCAGTGGAGGGCGAACGAGAAGAAACGCGTAAACAGACTTAAGCAAGAGCGAGAGGCAAAGCTGAAAAGGATGGGGGATGAGGTAAGTGGATAAGGAAATCTAGCTAGACAACAAACTTCAATAATTTATTCGATGAAGACACTAGAATTTTGAAATTAATAGACAGGTACATAAACGCATCATCTAAATAATAATATATTCTTACCATCAATTTTATTATAGGCTAATATACAATGGAAACAGCGAGTTGAAGCCCAAAACCAGAAGATTCATGAGGAAGCTTTGCTTCTCAAATTGTACACTGAAGACATGTTCGCAAGCGCACGTAGGAGAGTGAAGTAAGTTGGCTTTTCTTTCATATTATGACGTTTGCATAGAAACAATATTGTATACATAATTTGTAGTGTATCTATTACTGTGGGTATTAAAAATGTCTCGCGTTTACTGTAAACAGTGAGAGGGATACGAACTTTGAAACGATATTTTCTTAATGATCAAGAATTAGAGAAGCAAATTAGAAACAAGTCAGATATTATGCAACTCAAGCTTGATATCATCTAACCTGAAACAAGATAACGAATAATATATAATATTTAATAATTTATAGGAAAGCAGAAGTATACGCTTACAATACCGACTTAGAACTCCAACGCATTAGATTGGCCAATTGGAAGTTAATGCATGGTGGTACTGCAAAAGCAGCGTCTCTCGTCAGGAAGATGGGCTCCGAGTTTGAAAAGGTATGTCCCAATATTCCTTACTCTCCTCTCTGCCTACGTCGTGAGGGACTTGGCGTTATAATAATTATGTATGTATGTCCCATAATATGACTATCTGTACTGATGTTTTGTGAATGAATCTTATTAATTAAGATATAGGAGACGACTTAAAACAGTTAAATCTCTGATCAAGTGTTGTGGGATTTATCAAGTTTTTTTTATTTTTATTTTATAATACTAACTACTATAATTATTAACTAGAAGCACCATAAAAGATTTGATACATCATTGACGTGTTTTTTAAATTTGGTAGGTACATATCTTTAGTTAGTATCCACAATAAAATTTGCTTCTTCTGTATGGTTTTATTGATCTTATTATTTCCCAGTCTAAGCGTGGGGCTAAAGGCATGAGTCCAGAGCTAGCTCAGAGCTTAGCTAAGGAAGCCATGTCAACTGCTTTATCTACCCGTGGAGACGCCCTGATGACTCTTGGACAAGCTAGAGCGAGGATGGATGTTGCTACTGTTTTACCTTCTGCGCCTGTTAAATTGCTTGAAGAAGTAAGTACATTTTGATTCATATTCTGTTTGTCTTTTAGAAAACGTCCCGTACAAGTTCCTACCCGAAGGATAACCAACGGGACCCTATTACTAAGCTTCCGCTATCCGTCCGTCCGTCCGTCCTTCCGTCTCCGTTATAAGTAGACAGGTCAAATTTTCACAGAATGTGTTTTTTATATATACCTATGTGTATTTCTTTTACCACTATATTTTTTAATTGACCTATATGTAGGTATATTTTTAAACTTTTATTATTTATCTACTTTGTTTTTCTGGTTTGACATTACCAGGAAATTGATTTCTGTTGTGTTTCTAATAATACAGAAAACTACCGGTTTCTCCAAGAAAAAGGAATGTTTGCAAAACAATAGCCAAAATTGGTAGTTTTCATCTTCCAAATATTGTAATTTATGTAGGTCACATGTGTGTACGAACTCGACAAAGAGCAGTAGGTATTATTTTGACCTTTTTTCCAACATATTTTTTCTATTGAATAGATTTAAATATATCTAACACATTTTTCCCTATAGAAGAGATTCAGCGACGTCGGACATGAAAATTTAATTGTTATTTATCGCTACCAAAGTACATTACCCCTTACAAAATCAGTATAAAATCAATACGTATGACTAATAACATCATCGTAATTCAAAAATATATTTAACTACAAATTTTATTTTTTACTAAATACTGAATAATAATAATATATACTAAATAAAAATAATACAACATTTTAGTAGTGAGAATTTTTGAGTCGGTTCAGTAGTTCAAAGGGATTCAAATTCAACGTCTTCTATTGAATTATTAGGTACAGATAACATCTATATTATTTTCAATTTTCTATCACGAAATGTAAACCTACTTTTATTGTTACAGGCCTTAGAATCGGCGGTGGTAGAGTTTGCTCGTCGTCGGGTTCATCTCTTGCTTCGTCACGTGGAACGCGATGTTCATTCCCGGGCATCGCTTGCGTTCTTCCAGAACTTCAGACCAGCTCCAAGGAAGAAACGGTATAATTACACCGAATTTTATCGTCCTCTCTTCACTCACAGTCATGGCTTGCTCTTAGCTATAATACTTCAATTTATATTAAAAAAAATAAGCTTAGTACCTGACTTTAAAGTTGATAAACCTAATATTAATATTTTTCTTGTTTTATTTTTACTGGCTCATTTCATAATCTTAGTTCAAAAAAACCGCGGTGGTCAGCGCAAGTTGCTGGGGAGATGGCGAAAGCGTACGCCCACGCTCACGGCGCTGGCATAGCGTACGGGGAAACCGTCAACATTGCTTCAGAAGAAACGGCGGAGGTGGAAATGAAGAGCGTCAAAGATAGGCCTCCGACGCCTGTGGTATGTTATTTATTTTTTGAAGTCTTTCCGTTCCGAACACTACAAATATAACTAATGTTATCTTATCAAGGTGTATTTCTTGAGACGCCTTTACTTGGCATCCCCACATTTACTGTAACTACACAAATGTATTTGTAGCTCTTAATTCCTTTAATTTACCAAGCTTGCTCCGTGTGTTTATAATTTTGAATATTTAATTGAAATTTGAAACTTTCATCGGTTGACACGATGGCATAATAATAATGACGTACTATTATGTATTTAGTGGGATTTACGCACAGACTTAGGCACACTGACGCGCTTGTAGAAGAGTAGTAAGAGTATATATATATAGTATGGATGAATAAATAAAAAAACTCACTGACTGAATGCTAATGCCATTGTTCAACATGTTATTTTGTGATGTTACAGCCGTCATTGACGAAACTAGCCGAGGTTACCTTCGCTGATCGGGTTGAAGATTTACCTGATCCAGTCGCTGTCGGAACCTTCCTACCAGAGAGACGGAAACTGGTTGAGGTATCAAATCTTCCTTGCTTATGCATATATTTTACCACGACTTATTTAAAACGTCGAGCTACAAAAAGCCTTACGTTTTTACGTTTATTTCGTGCTGAATGTTAATCTAACTTGAGTTTCACAACCTCTCGTTGCAATCCAATTACCTCGTAATGTAACAAAATCATTTTTTTATAAAGATGCTGCATGTAGCCGCGAAACTGCTCTTACGCTCTGTGACTCAGCGGGTACAGAAAGGAATGGATGTTACCGTCGGTAAAGTTACATTGCCGCATATGAGACACCGGAGTAAGTGGTTTCAAATTCATTAACTGTGCATGATGCCTCGAAAGATAAATAATAAGAAAAAGGCACAAATAAATTTCGTAAAGCTGTGTAGCATGAAACAAAAAAAATCCAATCTAGCTAATATCTATAAGCTTATGTCTATCAGAATGTGTTGATAAGTTGTAGGTTAGTAGGTACTATATCTTGCAATGGTTCACCTGCAAGAGAGATGTATGGAAGAAGGAAATATATATAGCGAACCTCAGGTTATAGCTATACTGTTCGATGATTTTACTGGTGATAAAGATTATTATCATATTTTAGTGGAATGGGGTGAGGCAGTAGAAGGGCTGGCAGCAGCTGTGGTGGATAACAGAATAACCGCGGACTGCGCAGACGTACGGCACACTAGTGACTTCCTCTCGCATCGAATCCTGCGCACTTTGAATGCAGAGATGAAAGACGAGAAGGAGAGGATGGTGAGATTTATCAGAACTCACTTTAATGCAAATATTATTAACATTTCCCATTATGTTTATCTGCCTCTCTGTCTGTATGGTGTTGCTATGCGATTTAACACTAAGTAAATTAGACTTCGCAAATGACCAATAATTGCTTTTACTTTAAAAGATTGTAACTCATGCGCAGGTTTGATAAATCTCGGAACACGCATGTGGTGTAACAAGTATCATACCATTTGCATCGATGCGAGATCCTGTCCTTTGATTATTTCGACCTCTTTTACTTGTATTTTTATTATATTTATTCAAATTCGCATTATTACCGTCTGATAACTCTCATAAGATACATTTGCTTATTTCAGAAAGCGAAGATCAAATCGGAGCCTTCGGAGACAGAACAAAAGGACTTCTATGACCCTAGTACTGTTATAGATCCGCAAGAAAGCGCGTGAAGGAACTTCTTAAATTTGATATTTTGTTTCGGCTTCAGAAAAGCTGATTGAAATCAAGCGAAAAATTTCTTATGATGAAATCAAGAAATATTTTCTAAGATCGTTTCTCCCTTTGGCGTAATTATAAGAATGTTTTTGATAGAAAGTCTTTATAGCCTAGGGATGTAGTAGCGTTTGTGATTTTCTGTTTTTATCGCTCTTTGATGTTAACCATTTTCATTTATTACAGGTATGTTTATTGGGAAATAAAACACTTATTTTACTATTTACTTAGTAGTTTAATTTGGCTTTCTTGTATTTTTCTCAATTACTTGTGAAATAAATATGGATATTTTACTATTCGGCCCCTATGATATAGTACCCCAAAGACTTTTTCAAAAAATTTTTTTTTCGTGAAAATGCAAAATTTTTCATATTAGGGTTAAAACTTTATTCAGACTGCAAGTTAATAAAAATTCGCAAAATATTCCGAAAAACGGCTGAGCTCCTTACTCCTTTTACATTGTTCGACCCTTTTCGATGAAAGGCGTAATTTAAGTCAAGTGTCAGTGCGTGATCGGCATTCTTTAGACAACTCTTACCGGAGTGAAGTGTATTAGAAGTGGTCTACAAAGAACCTTGAGGGAAAGGGCAGCTTTTATTGGTAGATAATAGACGAGTTTGCAACGAGGTAGTTATAAAGTTGCAAGGAATTACGAAATCAAGATTAGCTTAGATCTGAACAAAACTCATTCAAATGTGCTCTCGATTCGCGACTATTTTGATACGTACCTACCAATTTACTCATTTTCATTAATATGTAGGATGATAATAATAGAAGTACCAACGAATACATCTATGTTTATCAAGACTTAGACGTGCGACGGAAATTAATTACGCGTCCATTTTTTTTTTACCTTTTAGTTTGACTTTGACCTGAATTAATTACTATACATATGATCAATTCGTGTAGCAGTGGAAACAATCTAATATTTTGTATTTATATAACCAATAAAACACAATTTAGGTAATTGCAAACTGCAAGTGTGGCAAACAAGACGTTAGCGAGCGTTATTCAATATTCTGAGCAAATAACTCTAGCGTAGCGGTTGTATTCTCTTGGCAAATAACCATAATATGTCCCATGTCACCGTAGCCAATAGACGCTTGCATGGGCAGAGTATCACTAGTGCGTTAATAACCCTATTTTTGAGAAGATTAACTGTTCTATCAACATATGATTTATTTATTGTTAGTATAAAGTATCTTAGTCCTTCGAGAAGCTCTGGACACCTAACCTTTAGGTATACGTAGTATATTATCTACTCTGAGCATTTAGTCTTTTAATGTACCTATTCTCAGTAACTTCAAAGTAAACACTTATTATTTTAAATTTTCAATGTGAAAGAACTTTCTACTCTTGTAAAAACCTTCACCATCCTAACTTTTTAACCCATTGAACGACATTCAAAAAAGGAAACGTCATTGCAGTGTCAAAATTTTCAGTAAAATGTAAAAACACTGAAATAAAATTCCACACTCATCACCAAGCTCAACACCATAGAAAATAACTATTACCACCGCCAAAATAATTGCGGTAGTTATGCAGTTACTTCACGAGAACACTGCACTGTTAACCACAGTCAAAGACATGAGCCCTAATATATCAACCAAGAACACCTCGTCTGATACCTTCGAGGTGAAGGAGAAAAGGTCGTCGGACGCGTCTTTGCTGATGATGAATCCGGTGGCCAGCGGAGACAATGTCACAACGGGTCTCAACTCCACCCATAAGCTGAAGGAGGACCTGCCGCCACTAGTGCCTTGCTGTGAGGGTAAGGAGCTTCAGGTAACCGAGGATAATTTTATTACAATCTAAAACATCTGAAAATCTAAAGGACTAATTCCATGATAAATAACCAACTTTCTTATTTCATGGCGGATTCAAGGCACTTTATTTGCTATCGTCTATAATAGCAGATAAATATACACTCTTGTATAGATAGGTACCTACTAGAAAATTTCTAAGAAGACTCGTATCATTAAACTCGACAGCAAAATTATGTACGCTTTCATCAGCATCTCATTTACATTTTCTTTGTATTTGCATGTTTATTCATGGAATTAAACATGTCAAAAGACACTTAAACTAAGTACCTACTTATTCCTATAATCCTTCACTGCTAAAGGCTGAATTCTCAATTTCTACCAAAGACTAATGTTAAACGTACATGGAAGCGTTGGAGCACTAATTACTCGAAATTGCGCCCTTCAAATCAGTTTTCCGCCATTTTGTACGCAAAAGGGAAATTAATAAGTACCCTACATTAAAATTAAGTATGCTTTGATGCTTTGACGATATTTGGAGCAAATTGAATATCAAATAGAGCTACCATTTTATAACAATTCTTTGTATGACATAATAAAATTTAAGCGCTTCAAAATTACGGTGCACTAAAACTGCGACATGGAGTTTCGGCTTCAGTCTGCGAGTAAATGTTATGTCAGCCTATCATATCCAAGTTCATCATATATCATGTTTTACTTCAATCATATCATAATATTACAGTTCTACACATATTACCTCTCATGACCTCCCTCTTCTATGATGTACCAACACTTTAAAGCCACAAGGCTGTTAGCATGCCCTCAGATTACCTATTACTTTTATTTGACTACAACGTAATGTACTACTGGTAGGTATTCTGTGTTGCAGCTGAGAAAACATTAATATTTAATGTATGAATATGATTAAAAATACACTACAAGTCAAGAGTAACAATGAAAGTGTTACAGCCCAAATAACAGCCAAAGATGCCGTCTAGCCCATTTATTTGTGCAGTGGTTGTGAGTCTATCCTAAAATAACATCTCGATATAATCCTTGTGTGTGTTGTTATACGAATAACTATGTCAAGAAGTGATAAGCTAGAACTTGAGTATGTTTTAATATCCAATTTAGAAGCGAAAGTAGATCGCCATTTTCTAAAGTGCCATGCTTATATATAACGAAACCGCGGCAGAAAGAGTTTGTTATTCGCGAATATCATTGAAACGGTTGGAGGCCTAAATTTAACTAATTATCTGCTACAAATGATCACATCTCATTTTTAAAGAAATAAAATCTGGTGGTACGCAAAAATATTCGATAATTTTTTTACTGAATTCACGATTCTATTGAATTCAGAGTCACGAAAGTTTAAAATGATTTGAGAAATTGAATCGACGGGTTAGTGTTTCTTCAGACCCTATATCTAAAACCTTGATTATGTATAATCAAAGGACTAAAATTAGGTTATTAAGTACTTACTACCGAACGGCCCCGGCTTCCCACGGCCAGCGTTAGCCACAAATGAATTATACATATAAAAACCACCTCTTGAACTCTATCTATTAAAAAACGCAGCAAAATCCGTTGCGTAGTTAAGATCTAAACGTAGATAGGGACACAGACAGACAATGGGAAGTGACTTTGTTTCATACTATGTAGATTTGTAAGTACAGAAATAAATTATTGATGGGCAATTATAAAAATATCTAAGTATATCCTTATATGGATTTCTTAATATCGGTATTGTTATGTATCAGTTTTTTTATTGATATTTTTACATCAATATTTATCTTAGGGGTGTTTTTACTGGATACATATTTTATATCGATTGTCATTCTATTGATATTTTTAAACAATAAAGATAATTATTGAACTTGAGAAAAGATCCAGGTCATTTAGTAAAAAAAAATACCTATATATCTCTTTATAGCTTACTTAGGTTGTATTTTTTTATTGTGTAGCTATCTAGACATCACCAATTTAAACAAAATTTTACCTTCACCCATAACGTTTATACATAAAATGCAGATCAATGAAGACTTGGTGCGCAGCGGCCTGTCAGCGATCTCGGTGAAGCACGACAGCGTGATCCAGTGCCTCAGCATGTCACGGGCGTGCGAGAGAATGCAAGTCCCTCCTGGACTCGTGAAGGTAAAGGACATCAATTCAATAGGATATCAAAGTAGGTACCTTGCTTAGTGGTTAGTTTAATACATGGTTACAAAGTCTTCACTTCTAGCGACAGTTTCTAAATTGGCAACACTCATCCATAACTACCTGTAAATGATTTACGTCCCTTTTCACGAAACCTCTCCCAGGAAAGCGAGAGGAAAAGTTTCACATCAATAATGCTCGGATGTTAACATACAGCGCTGAGTTCCAGATGGCGGCGCTGTGCTGTGATATAATGTCCGAGTACCTATTATTTATTTGCTTTGGCGGGAATGTACACTGCGTCTCATATAGGTATCCTATTAACCATAAGCTAGACCAGTGATTCCCAAAGTGGTCCAGGTGGATCCCCAGGGGTCCACGAGAGTCTAGATGGGTCTCCCTTGGAGTGAAAAATAAATGGGGGTGTTCACAAGTTGTAAGTGGGGTTCCACAAGAATGTATCTCGTTTCGATGGTGAAGAACAAAAATTTCCATCGTTAGATCTAATCTTCACATTTATTACGAGTTTTGGGAATATGGTAACAATGTAGAAACAGGGGGTCCACTGATTGCAGTAAAATTTTGAAAGCGATCCACATGGAAAGAAATTGGGTTCCTTGGAGCGAGACCAACGGGGCGCTGCTGTGAATGGCTTTTATTCTGGTCTCAAATACTCTCCATACCTGTCTGAACCAACAGGATAAAATTTAGATTACTATAGTTTTTTGTCCTCCCACTTCAGCACCGCAACTCGTTCCGTTGTCTCCACCGGCCTGACCTGAAGCGAGTGCCGTACCTGCGCCGCCTGTCACCCGACGAGCTGGAAACCCTGTTCCGTGGGTATTCGGCTGACTTACCGACTCGAGGCCATACTAAGACTGGTAATTTTATCTTAGCCAGCTGTGCCCGAGGCTTCACCCTCCCATACAAAATTTAACCCACTTTTTAATTTTATCCCATTAGGGGATGCAATCCATACTATGTTTATTTGTTACCTTTTCAGGGCTAAACGGCTGAACGGATCACAATAAAATTTGGCAAGGAGGTAGATTATACCCTGGGGACGGACACAGACTACATTTGACTTTAAACAGCTAGTTGAATATATCCAGACGAAAGCCTATTTACTTTAAAGAACCTGCAAACGTTTGTCGGTTTTATTCTTATTATTAATTTAAGTACTTAAAAATGGTAGAATTTAATCTAAATATTAGGTACATTATACGCTATACATTTACAAATTAAATATTTCTGTTAAATGGATGGATATAGCCTAAATAAGTTATTCTTAGAAAAAAATAAGATCAGACAAACCATTTTTCATTGCAGATAACAAAGAAGTAACGAAAACTCAATTACCACACGACGAAAATGTTCACACCAAAGATATCAAAACTAAGGAAATTGTCGATGATGGTAAATCAACCATAAATTTGTATCCCTCATATGATATTGAAACAATTTTGAAAACTTAAATCTAGCCTATTTTTTTATTTTAGTAAGGAACATCCTATACGCTATTCTGTTGTTCATTTGAATTATACTTATCCATTGTTATGACAGAACTTAAATTTAGGTTAATCTATGGAGCTCTGAATAGCAGACGTAGTTTGAAAGCTAAAATTACCTACCTAAAATTAAGTAAATTTTAGGATGAATTTAGGCTAGTTTGTGAGAAGTTAATTCTCTTCATATGATGGGCTGAGATAGCTGAAATTATTTTTTATTATTACTATGTATAAAAAAAATTGTTTAAAAAAATAATCCTGAAATTAAGTAATGTTTTAGTAAAATAGAATTCATACCATCATCCTATCTGTATGTCTGTATGTATGTCAGAAACATCAGTGCGTTGATCCCGCATTATTTTTTTGATCAGGTAACGACACAATCGCACTGCATCCAATACCAGAGACGCGGTCTGGTGCTGAGGATGTGCCGGCTGGCATGAGGCTGCACGGAGCGCGGGCGCGCCTCTACACCTCGGTGTTGGCTGGGGCGAAGGGTGGCGACCAACTGGAGTGAGACTTTACCATATTTTGTACTTGAAGCTTCCTGTGCGTCTAGCGAATTGCCTTTTGATGACTGAAGGCGTGTTTTTGACAAAATAAATATTAATCAGTGCCGGTAGCAGGAACATTGTCGACAACGTTTTCGTATCGCCTTCGACTATTTTTGTATTGGAAAATTAACAGCGCTGCGGCGGTGAAAAGTGGAACTAACAATTAGTATGACAATTTTGACATTTCGCGAGTTACGATTTCGAATACGTTGTCGACAATGTTCCTGCTACCGGCACAGATATGGTATAGTTTTTAACGAGGGGTTTTTAGTGGTAATAAGCAAACACATATTACTTTAATAACTAATGAGGTTTTTTCATCAATAAAAGTCTGTGATAAAAGTGCAGCCTAGAGGTACAAATCTAAAAAAATCCTGTGGTATAGCAAAAGTGACTATTTTTATGTTTTTTACAGTCCCGTATGTACTAACGAAGAATACGACATCAGAGTCCCCGAAGACCCACTCCCAGAAGACGAAGTGCAACTGAACGAGGAATTGCAGATAATTCTCCCCCCGCGGTGCGATGACGTCACCGCAGACTCTTCTATCACGACTACCTCTACAGAAAACAGCATCAGTTAAATATACAACCTTTTGCATAAACTATGTAGGGTTCAATTTCGAATCTAATGCGATCAATTATTAAGGGCAGATGTCTCGGTCTGAAAGCGCGTCGAAAAATGGCGATACGATATTCGCGACGGAAAATAGGAAGATTGGTTATGTATATGGATTGGATTATCAGTGATTTCATAAAGAAATCATGACTAGGGCCACTAATTTACTGTATTATTATCCCATTAAATTGTAATAAATACTGTTGTAACGAACTAGTAAGCATTTTTGTTAAAACGGCAATTCAATGGGAACTCGGTGATAACGCGATAACATTTATCGAAGTTTTAAAACCACATTCAAGTTTTAGCTCAGTTTATTCCTGTTGTATACCTTAAATGTATAAGGACCGCATGGGAGAACATTCCCGTTTAGTGACACTGAATGCCACATTTTCTCGGTGAGCCGCAACTACTGCTCAATATAAAATAAAACTAACATTTCCGAGGGTGAATTTATATTGAATAACCTTTCTACAATATTATACAGCAGACTGTAACTCGCACAAACATCCAGAGAGTACGCGACGAGCCTAGAGGTACATGTCGATTGCAGATTGTGTATAAATTATATCCATATACTCTTTACATCTCGTGTGCAGTAATCTAGAAATGTAATTGCACTTTAATATAAAAATCTTTATCTAAATGCCTGCATATAAAGTTCGGTAGTAGGACCCTATGTTACATAAATGACTAAATTGAAAGCATTTTACGAAATTGAAATTCAGTCTCAAAACCTGATGTGATTTTTGTCGAACGATAATAACAAAGTTGCAGATTTAAGTGAGTGATACTTTATATCTGATAGTTGAACAAATATTGAAGCTATAAGACAAGGCATAAGGTTTATTGTACCTAGGCACTGTATATACACAGACATGAGTATTAGGTGCGTGCCGTACATAGTTCAAAGAAAAGCAAATCGTATATAATAATAATGAAACAACATTTATATCACAAAGAATAGGTGAGATTGAATGGAACATACACATAACGAATGTCGAAACGAAAACTTGCAAAAAATTCTTGAAAATACAATCAGATTTAGGCAAGAAATCAGTTATGTATTTGTAAATCAGCGTTCAAAATCATATAATACCTTAAAATAAGATGGGAATTTCAATCAAGAAACAATCAACAAGTATTGTTAACACAAAATGTAAACAGTAAATCGACATAGCCATAAAATTATACCCCCATCCCATTTAAAAGTAAACCATGTATCAAATAGACTTAACGACGATTATAAACTATATTTGAGGTCCTAAAACACGGTGTCCATAGACTGCGAAAACAATGCGTCAGCAAAAACGGCTTTGAAATACAAAGTTATAATTCCTGCCGCTCCACATTCACAATGAAGACACTGAGTGTAATTGAATCGCATATACGTTTGTAGGCGCTGTTATTTTTATTTGAAACAGACTATAATTATACGTGGGGTCAAATTGAGCTGTTAACCAGTGAGCCAGTTAACCTGTTCATACAATAAAAATAGTAGAACATATACAGTTTTTAATAGCCAGCTATAAAATAAATAGTAATTAAGTCTGCTTGGACAATATCAAAATAGATTACTTTTTAACTATAGATTATGGTTAGTAACATTGATGAGTAATTCGACTTTTACTAATCCAGCTATAGTATACAAAAGAGAAGCACGAACTAATCAATTTGAAGTATGTTTTAAAAAGAAAAACCTTTGTGAATTATGAATGGAATACATGGATGACAGCAACGCAGTAGCTTGCTCATAAATTATAATTTAAACAAGATAATTTATATTTTTATCTGCTTGCTATTACAACAGAACATGTATGATTCGCAAATGTAACGAGGTATTGATAACCTTACTAAATCGACGCAGGCTACAGTGAGTTCGTCAGTTTTAAATTAATCGATACTAATATTATAAAAAAAAACATATATTTTTGTAATTAATATACCCAAAAACTACGAGACCGATTTAAAAAATTCTGTCTCCAACGGAATGCTATATTATCACTGAGTAACAAAAGCTATTATATTGGTATGCGGGCAAAGTCACGGGGGAAAAACGTATCTAATAAATTTATTTACTGTCTGTATTGTCATCTCACTTTGCTGAACGCTCAACAAATCACAGTGAAGAATGTCGGCTATAAAACAGCTGACTAGTTAACAGCTGTCAATCTGACGGCACCTTTAGAAGTTCACAAAATCAGATGGTCCCAAACTAACTTTAAATACTAGATCTGCGCAATCACAACGATGAATCACATAGAAAGCTAAAGCAAATCTCTCATTACATCTACATTGGTACTAGTTAGTCACTAGACGCGGATAGTTAAATCAACATAAAGGCATAATAAAATAGTTCATTATGTACATACAATGTATAAACTCGATTATGTACATTGGTTAATGCAGTGGTGTGATCGTTGTTTTTAGTCTGAAACTTACGATTAGAGTTGTCACCCGATAGACGACTATCGATATACTATCGATAGTACTATCAATAGCATCGATACTATCGATAAATTAAATGTGATAATAATATTGACGACTTGCAATACTATCGGCTATCTATGCTATCGACAGTAATATTGATATCTGAATTTAAATATTCGTTGATAGTTTACTATCGATAACACGGCAAGCCTACTTACGATAGAACGACGGAATCCGTTTAGCAAAGAACGTGTGTTACTTTATTACATAGAAAGTTTACCTTCCTATAAATCTAAATTGCAGGAAATAAACTAGGTAGTTTTAACAAAGAATTTATTCGACCAGCGACGGATGTATGACAATTACGTCACCATCGATCAAGCCAACTACAGTTTATCTTGCGTGCGCATGCGTGCGTAGCTCCCTTAACAAATATTGCATCCCATTCTCACACATCCATGTTTAACGTTCAAATTTGATTACTATAATGCATTGGAAACGATTCTACCTTACTATTTATTATACAAAACTTGGAGGTAAACATTAAACTAAATTTTCATAATATATCTAATAATAAAAATAATTAAAAAAAACGTTTTAATCTATGTAATCAATTTTAAATAACATAAAAAATAATCAAATATTTCGATTACAACAAACTTCTAATTTTATTAATTAAATAATGGAATTATGATTTATAGTTTCATGTGAAGCGTTTGTTCACTCCTCCCTATGTGTAAATGTATATGTATAGTAATTAAATAGTGAATGTCCGTAGCGCCACTGCCCGCACTGCTGACGCACACACTAGTGCCCACACTCGCACACACGAGTCACTCGATCCGACGCGGGCGCACCATACTTACATTAAATGGCATCGAAATTAACACCTGCAACCAAAAATAGGTACATCTATAAACAAATTACTACCAATCATCTTACTTAACATAGTATAAAACAAACTCGCTTTGCGCCGTTTGTACGCTTAGATTTTTAAATGTACGCAAAGGATTTTAATGCGGTAATTTTCTGAGGAAGGTTTTTATGTATAATTCGTGTAAAAACTGTAACTAAAAATTATGCCAATTTTGACATTTCGCGAGTTATGATTTCGAAAAATGTTCTTGCTACCGGCACAGTACTCGGGCGTTAGTGTGTTGTGTCGGTGTTTAGTTTACCAGGTGAGTGGTGTGCGGCGGCCCCGGGTGTCCGCCTACTCCGCAGCTCATAACTTGTGGTTGCTGGTGAGCCACGTGAGCCCCTCGTAGAGCCCGTCGCCCGAGGTGGCGCACGACGGCTGCACGTACCAGTTGCGGTCGCGGATGCGCGTCAGCCCGAGCTTCTCTTGGATCTCGTGCGGCTTCATTGCTAGAAACACAGATATATTCCGTTATTAAAATAAAAAAAAATACACTGCATTTATCCTCATGACCCTGGTTCAGTTAGGATAAAAAATTTACTACTGTCCTTTTTAATACGTGAGTAAATTTTCTACTTGATCAGAGTATTTGAAGTTAATAAAAAGTATGTTGAAAGTTGTGTTGTTAATCATCATAAGCAATATAGGTAGGTACATAATATGTACTACATTGAGAAATATATTGCGCTGGACAGAATATAGAAGGATTGTAGAATATATGTACATCAAAACAAGGTGTTTTATGCTTTTAATATTAACAAGAATGCCAGTGGTATAGGTATTTGGTTAAATTTACTTTAAAATTTACTCAAGTGTTGCTACCCTTGGTATGGTGAGCGCCTATAGACGCTTTCAGTGACCGCTTACAATCTTCAGCTTTGTAGTATGTAAAGTAATGCAAATTACCCTCAGGCAAGTCCTGCTTGTTTGCAAAGATGAGTATGATGGCGTCGCGCATCTCGCGGTCGTTGATGATCCGGTGCAGCTCCTGGCGCGCCTCGTCGATGCGGTCGCGGTCCGCGCAGTCCACCACGAATATTAAACCTTGTGTGCCTGAAAATAACAAGCAAAACTCTTTAGCAATATACGTTTCTTGTCGGTGCTTCTTTAGTAGCTTTTCTCGAACCGGTAAAATACAAGCCTTTCTAGTTTGAACTGAATAAACAATTTCCATTTTCATTTTGTAAAGAATTGATGGAAGATTTATAGGTAGTTAGTAAACTGAGGATGTTTTCAATATGTATGCAAATAATACCTATTATTCATTAAATATTTACACATTAAACATATATTTATACGAGGGCATGTCAATGTCTAAGGTTCAATACAATTTTACGGCTATTGCTTACTCACAAAGTAACCTTCTAACACAAAAATGTTTATTTTATTTTACTTGAAATTGTGGTACATGCCGTCTGCCACATTAGATTGGGAATGATTTTAAAATATTACTTTACAATATTTTCAGCATTGTGCATAATTTCCTGCTCGAGCATCACATGCCAGGAAGTGACCGATTACAAATATGGACCATAACAAACACAACAATCCATACTTTCAGATTTAAAGTTAGTAAAATGCTTGTTATATCAAAACAGTGACTGACCTGTGTAGTAGTGTCTCCATAGCGGTCGTATTTTGTCCTGCCCCCCGACATCCCAAACGTTGAATTTGACGTTTTTATACGTCACAGTTTCCACATTGAAACCGACCGTGGGTATCGTTGTTACTGACTGGCCTAATTTTAATTTGTATAAAATTGCTGCAGATGTATTGTTAAGGAAAATAATTAACTACAACCGATTCAGGCAACAAATATGCAAAATGAAAATGAGAGAATATGTATGTATAGACTCAACATACTCAGGTAGGCCATATTATGTTAGGTGGGCCATCTGTTTGTTTGCCAACTTGGTGGATTAATAGAATCATTAAATATAGATTTTTAAGGAAATATTGTTTGTGACAATTGAGTACGCCTGATGTAAACGTACAGTAGTATTACCTAAGCGAGCTTAGTCCTTATTCTGAGGTAGGTATTACGTAGTATATTATCTACTCTGAGGTACTTACGTCGTACGTCTACCTTTCCTTCAATCAGTACTTTGACAATTCGATCTAGAAATTTAATCTCGGCCTTCCACTTCTCGGATTCTCGGGCTTCTTCTTCTAATTGAAATCAATAATAAAACCAATTTTGCCGTTCCCCGATCGTCGAGAAGGTATTTGTCTAGGGCAACTTAAACCGGCGGCATTATAAACCTGATCACACACTGAGTAATCCTTATTTAATTACCCGCTATCCTTGGATCGCTCCCGAGAATTTCACGTGATTCAATTTGAAAATACGAATTAGGGATAAGAAAAAGGGCGCGTTAAGGTTTTACACATTTTACATTTGTATTACCAGCATGTATTTGATTTTGAGAGATGCATTTGGTATTAAATTTAGTTTATATACCTACTTCTAGGATCCTCAATGCTCAACTTCTATGGAAATCTTTTCACATATTGATATACATAATTGATTATATTCTTGGCTTTGCGGTAATGCGGCTTGAGATGTTGGCGTTTACTGGTTGCTCTTCAAATCGGGCTCAAATATATTTAAGGTATTTCTATGTTTGGAATTTTTCATTTATGTGATATTGGAATAGCCCTAGCTCAGAGTAGATAATATACTACGCCCTAGTATGTAATGTGCCCGAAGAACAGCAATGCGCTTAATACGTTCGGAGTTCGGATCTACCGACCACACACTATCAAAAATTACACGGTAATACAAAATATAAGCTGTCAAAATCATAGTCATGGCGAAACGATAAATATATTCAATTCGTATTCAATTCCATTAATTACAGAATATGGTAAATAATTTAAATTCGTTTTAGTTTTGTCAAATGAACAAGAGAATTGACACCAATATCTAACTAAATTGTCCGTAAAAGCGGAACACAAACACTAGGTTACTCAGTAGTAAATAAAGTTATGTGTAGATAAGCGCTGAGTATGAACTTATGTATTTTATATCACTACGCTATTCTAAACACAGCTCTATTAAAAGTAATTTAAGTTTCATTTTGCAAAGGATACTAGTCTTTCCGGCAGCATCGAGGCCCAACATCAATATCCTCATCTCCTTGTTTCCGAATATTTTCGATAGCAGCTTCCCCATTGTGACGAGCTCACCTCAACCGCACAACTGGAAAGAAGAGAAAAATGTCGTTAATAAAATAAAAACAAACTTGTCGCCTTCTCGGAAAGTTCAAAGTAGGTTCAAGCAGAAGTGTGACATTCACCAGTCAATACCCACTTCACACCGAAGACAAATACATTAATAAATTGATAATTGGATGATTCGATCATATGTTCATTTTATCCATCGGTAATATTGATTTATCTTCAATTGTAGAATATTTTCCAGCTTAAAGTATAAATTTAACAGCAATCTGAACATCATTATAGTTACCAACAAATTTTAATTAACGAGCAAATCAACTCATTGTTAAGCCTACTGACGGAAGGTAGGCAATTATTTCAATCAAAGCTCAGGGTAGGCAGCGCGATATACACCCCAAAATATACTTAATAATAGCCAGCATCATAAACACAAGGAAGTTATTATGTTCAAGTCAATTAAAACAAAATAATTAATTTTCCAAGGGCTCAACATCGCTTCGTTAAGATGTTGAGAAACTCTCAAGTAGCACGGACGGAGCTTGTTGGCTGTTGTTTAGATACAACACACTTACGGGTTGCCATTAAATCAATTTCATATCTCGTTTGAAGGTGCCAGTATCGATATAAACAGGTGCTGAGATCTCAACTGTGCGCATTGCACCATAGACATAATATTATTATGTCTATGCATTCCGCACACCAATCAAAACTCTGGTCACAAAATGAAAATAAACATTTAAATAGTACATGTATGAAATTTGTCCTCCACTATTAGTCTAAGATCCGACCATACATCGACCTTCACCGACCTGATAATAGAATGAAACTTATTGTATTATACATTTAGTATATTAGAAAGTATATTAAAAATGGGTTGCCCGAAAAAACCCTGGACCGAATATTTTAATATTTTTTTTCAATAAAAAAAATATATTAACTGTTACAACATCAAGATAATAAGAAAATTGTATACTAGACTTAAAGAATAAAACATATAGAATGTGCAGACGTAGGGTTGTCATTTACGAACTACTGGGTTGCCAGGTATATACAGGATAATTTTATAAATGTCATCAGTAACTTTAAAAATGATTTATTAAAGTAAATTTGTTAAAATGTTTTGTGTAAAAAATATATTTATAAATATACTAGGAATACTATCTTGATGTTGTAACAGTTATTTTTTTTTTTGAAAAAAAAAAAAAATTCGGTCCAGGGTTTTTTCGGGCAACCCATTTTTAATATACTAAATGTATCATACAATAAGTTTCATTCTATTATCAGCTCGGTGAAGGTCGATGTATGGTCGGATCTCAGACTATATTATTACCGTTATTTTGTTCTAAATGCGTATAGGTTCAAAAGGAGGATATTAGTTAGTTAATTCTATGATAAATTTCTTGATGTTTTTTTGTAAATTCGAAATTGGAGATTTTTTACATCTCTCGGGAACACATGAATACAACATCAATCCAAGCGAAAAACTCGTAATTAAATTAATAAAACGCTAACCGTCAGGCGGGCTGTACACTTGTTTGCCAGTTTTGCCACTGAACCAATGTTGTATAAAAAAAACATTCAGAATTGAGAGCCATTCAAAGCTAATAAAAGTCGGTGAGAGATACTTAGAAGTTAGAAGGTAAATTTCTGATTACGTCTTGTTTGACTAGTCAAATAAAACAGACTGTTAGAAGTTATGGTATAAAGCTCAAATATAGAATGTATTATATCACTAATCTACCAGGCCCTATAATTTGTTCAACAGATAATTATTTATATTCGATTCAAGATTGGTTCCTTTCAATGATAGAGGCAGAGCTCGCCTAAGGATTATTGAAGGAAGATCATAAACTTATTCGATTAAACTTCGCCCTATAAGTTGGAGGTGGACCACATCTAAACTGAGCTGGTCATTTGTGAGCGTTTACTATTTTAGTCGCCATCAACATATTATGTACTACATATATATTTTGCGGATTAAAGTTGACTTGATAGAGCGCACGTTCTTCTGGCTATTTACTCAAGATTGAGTTACGTGAATTATAGGTACAATCCATAAACTACAATAAAACTACATCCTGGAAATACCTAGAATAGACTAAGCTGAGCAAATGAAGTCTCAAATCCGAGATTGTTTATCGATTCATGATACATTCAAGTTAATTTAATGAGCCACAGGTCCTTGTTGAAAAAGAGGTCCAAATAGAATCTACTATAGGATATTCCTACATGGTGGATGGTACAGAAGATCGCAGCCAAAAAAACACTACGGATTTGTTTTGTTATGTCCCTGCGCTATGTGAGATACTAAACTGTAAAGAAAACTATAAGCCTGATAGAATACATCATAAGAATATAGTGTCTACCGCTTACCATAAGGTATAAGGGTAAGGTATATATTATACCCCTTGTAATAAAACAAGTACATTGTACGCAAATCTCATTAAACGGTTATACAACCGATATTAAATTCGGTACAATTTTATGATTAGAAAAGCTGCTAGTGAATGATTGATGTAACAAGTTTATGATCGCATCCGCAAAGCACGAGATGTGCCCTGAATCATATTAGGATTTCACAACTATATTAACGCTATGCCATACAACTACACAAATAAAATAATATATTATTTTATAGTGATAGAGACAGATCTTGATATTATAGGATACTAATAACAAACTTTCATACAAATTCGCACAATGGATTACTGGTAATCGAATGTAACGTCAATATCAACTTAGAGAGGGGCTTTTTATTTGACAACTTGTACAATATACGTAATAAATCATTTTTATGGCGAAATTCCATACTTATCCTGTCAATGATCCGAGCTAAGAGCAGTGTATTTAATGTATACCTACGGCTCGCAATCGATACGTTATCATCAATCAAGTGAATCGTTTTCGACATCGATGCCTGTATATCATACTGAAACCGTATTCGGTAACAACTGGTTAGATTTTGTCTGAAGCGTCAGCCTGCGTCTGCTTTAAATATCGCAATGTTATTTTTTGCCGACTTCAAAAAGGAGTTCACAATTCGGATGGTCTTTGTTTAAACGATTGAAATATAGAACATAGCTTATAATCATTATTATAATTTATTTATATATCATAAGGATGTATGATGTAGATAGGTTGAACAATGTTTTAGAATAAAATGGATCGGAGCGATAAACAAACACTTCATTCCGTAAAGTACCTACGAGTGAGTGCGCCTGCTATTCACATGTTTATTAGGCCACATTCAAAGGATACCAGCTATTATTCACAGACAGCAACCCACCACCGACACCTACCTTCTGTCAGTGCCCTAGATATCCTATCTAGTGCTAAAATAGACTAGACAGGTCGCTTAGTGGAATAGTTATCGATAAAGGAGTGTCACTTGACAGTTTTTGTCGATTAATCATGTTTCAGCGGTAACTATTGCGCTAGATACGCTCCAAATAATTTTAAAAAATACCAAAAAGATATCGTCTTTTTGGATCCGGAACCGAAGGCAAACGTGGGTTAGGGAGGTGACTCGAGAATTCTAGATGGTACTAGCGATCACCTATTGCAAGTACTAACCTCGAAGCGATTGATAAGCACAAAAAATGTGCCACGACCGCCCTTCTTTTAAAAACTTCCAAAATAAGAAATGTTACAGAATTATTGATAAAATATAAACCAAATTGATAAGCTGACGCATGCTATACTCATGCTCATATATGTATATACGGAGGAATAACGAAAACCATGCGACTCACATTCGACGTGGTTTTCCCAGGTGAGTACAACATGGGGTTAATTCTTCAAAAAGGGTGTGAAGACTATTTTGCACGGAAACGGACGAAGGCGGCGCGGCATCGCGCGGCTCGCGTATATCGTCGTCTTCTATATTATCAAACACTTTAAAAAATAACTATCTGTGTTAACATACTTTAGAGTTACCTACTACGTTATTAAAACGATACTTAGTATTCGACCCTATGTGGTGAAATTGGAACGCCGACAGGACATGAGGTTGGTTCGCACGCGATTTACATTCGTCCCGGGATCGCAACTAGGTAATTTCATTTACATTACAGCTATTAAGCCCCTACTTAACAGAAAAATATATTTAGGGGACCGGATTTGGATATTTTTACACTACGGAGTTGGCAAACAAGTGTAAGACCCAGCCGATGGGACGCGGTCACCGAAGGCTATGAGTGCTTGCAATACCTACCATCCTTAAATATCAATGTGAATGTATTGTAAATACTAAAAACAGTCATACTACGTGTATTAAGAGTCTCGTCACATACTGTGGGTTTTTTCCATGCCACTGATCTCAAGAAACCATAGAAACAAACTTATAACACAAAACGTTATCACGATCCAGACGAAGGTTAAAAACTAAAATACTAACTGCTAAAGGTCACGTGGTGCTATTAGCCAGACACGAGTCCGATCACGGATAACTTGAGAACAACTATTAACTTTTGTCTAACAAGTTTAGTTTCGCTATTCCACTCAAGAGCTGACACGTCAAAATGTGTAGGACGATTTGTCAAGACAAAAGTACCTACCTAGACTAGAGTATACGAAACGAAACTTGTTGTAATATTATTGTGAAGGTTTGATAGAAAAATAATGTAATCTTGTTGGTACTTCACATACCCACCTGAACAAATTATATTACGGGAAATAATCAGGTTGTATAAAAACCACTAAAGTACAAGTGGTCACTTGAATTCTGAGAGTTCCGCACAAAGGTCAAAACCTTTGTCAAAACGTTTCCTTAGAAGAGAAAAATAAATAGTCTGTATAAATCTTATGTCGCTTGTCTGTAACAAATTTTTTATGAACCGAATAAAAGAAAATTCCAGATGTAAGTAAAGTAAGTACACTCAATTAAACATTTTCAAATATTTGATTTAATGGGTAATTTGTATTTATAATAGGAAAGGGCATTGCTTGCACTTTTCTAAGAATGACGTATCAAAATCTTTTGGTAATATGAATGAGCGCCAGTCAGACTAAACATCAAAGCCCCGAGCAATCGAAGAATCAGTTTCGCAACCAGCTTCATGAAAACACGCTTTTGTAACCGAAGTCAGGCAACAAGACAATACAAGGATCGATGACATTATAGCATTAAGCAGCGAGTCGATAAACAAGATAAAAGGTTTAACGGCGTGCCACGGTACCATAAAAGTGGAAACGAGGGTATGTCGCCGACTATACACGGAACCCTAAATTGGGTCGGCCGTAGCACGGGCACATCCTATCCTATATTATAACTCCACATTTCCACTGAGGACATGTTTAAGCAATGATGTTGATGGTTTCGCTGCAGGGAAAGTGAAAATACAAATAAGACTGATTTTTTATTTAATCAATACTCCGACTGGTGGTATTTTTAGACGCTAAAGTGTGTAGGACGGATATACATATATTTGTACGTATTTATGTACAATAGATAAAATGGCCAACCGTGGAGAGTGTATCTGTTATACCAAATCAGAAATCCGCCTTTATTGAGTTTTAAAACATCGTTGTAGACGTTACCAGTTACGCAGTTTAGAAGTTTAGAAATTACGGTACAAAACTAATAAATGTAAACAATAAAATTACAGCACGTTCTCAGTCGTCTACTATTTTAATGAGTTTATTAAACACACCGTAAATATGCGGAGTGCCTCGCTAATTGCATTAAATCAACACGAGGTTTGGTTGCTTAATCACCAATCTAACCACTGCAGGCTGCCAAATAACGAATAAACTTCAGTATTTTTATGTACCTACCTCTCGGATAGGATACACGGATGTCTGGAGTAAAAGAATGTCATTCCTTTATATATAAAAAAAATGAATGTGTTGCTAAGCGCAAATTTCGAGAGCGGTTGAAACGATTTCGCTAATTATTTTTTTAGAATATTCCTGGAAGGATGGTTCTTACGGAGATTTAAAAAAAATAATGCCTAAAGATGTCTAAAAACGGGTCGACAAAATATTTGATAAATGTCTACCCGTGTGAAACCGGGGCGGGCGGCTAGTTCCTTATATGTATTTTACATGCCTAATACTTATTTTTTCGTTTTACTCTACCGTAGATACTCTATTTATTAATACCTACATACAATGATTAAATATACGCTAAGAATAGATTAACAGAGTTTCCCTCAAAGGTATGTTAGGCCAAATCAATGCCCAAAATATTAAATACTTGATGTAAGTACTTACCGCTGAACAAGGAATTTGATACTTATCACAGTTACCAAGCTTCTAAGAAGTATGCTTACGTAATAGCATCAACCACATGTACCATAGCATATTTCAACATAGCAACAGCGCGGTACGTAAACAAATGCAATACATGTATCGTACATGTCATCAACACTTCAACAGTTAGCGGAACCAATTGTAGATAAATCGATTTTAGAATCTTTTGCTTGTTTTCGATTAGCAATTTCGATAATTACAGCTTGAGTTTGTAAGAAGCAAAGTCTTATAATAATCATATCAAACCCCACACAATATCGACGGCGATTTATTGCAAGCACGTTAATAAATGCACATGTAGTATGTAGTAACGTTATTCAAAAGATTCACATGTGGGTTATTATTAGTAGGTACCTACTGATTCTTGTTAAATATCTTCAATAGAACTCTTCTCTGATACATTAATCTTTTTCACTGATTATACATATACGCTTACTATTTCATTTCTGTAAATTTAAATTGTTAAACTTTCAAAAGCATTTTGTAATAAATAAAGCAAATATTTAAACGAAGCCTAGAATCAACCTTTGTGAACTACCTAATGAATGACAACCTTCGCCGAGTCTAAACTTTGATGAGGAAACTGCTCTTAGACAATTAATTAACTGTGTCATTGTTAATTCTGGCGAATGTCTGTCAGAATGTCTATAGCGTGTAATACCTACTACGCTTATAGCTTTGTATTTTTTACTTATGTACATTAATTAATTCTACGAAGTTGGAAGCAAGCGTGCAGCCAGCCTGATGGTAAGCCGTCACCATCATCAATTTTTTCTTATTATCCCATTCATAAAAATATTCGTAGGTACGATTCAGGATTACTGTTTGGTTCACGATTCAAAATCGATACAACGAACCCTAAATTGCATACGGTTCAAATATTTTATGGATCATATTAAAGTTAAAGTATCATTATAAATCTACATGAAATAAATTAAAAAATGTATATACACGAAATAATTAAAAAAGCATTGCCCACACTACCATGCGTTTAACACAAGTCTTACTGAATGTCATAGTTCGTTTATACTTCGAATTTCAATCACTAGGCGACCGCTAGTAACGATAATTACATGTAATTAAATTTATATGCTTGAAATTCAGTCGATACAGTATTTTTCTAGATCTCTGTCTGTAAAGAATCTCAAATGTAAGATAAACAAAAACATTAATTAGAACCTCGGGCGATATCACAAAGTGTCAAAGCGGCAATAGCCGGCCACCCTTCTATTTCCGTCAGGTCACGCCTAGGGCGTGTACCATTTCCCCACCATTTCCCTTCACCAGCCAATTTGAAGATTCAAACTTATATATAGACTTACACTTTTATACGATTTATATTTTATCTTCCGTCCTAAAATGGCCCTTGTTGTAAAATCACGAAGTACCCACTGCAGTGCCCACTACCGTTAAATCCGCGCTAAAAAACGTGGCGCAAAATTCAGGCATAGTCGCGGATACATGTCAAACATTTTTTTTAAAACAGGAGCACTACTATTATTACTAGTGCTCATCTAGCCCACTTTTTAGCCAGAAATGTTCGTTGCCAGAAACTTTGTGCGCTTACTAAACTGTAATAGTATAAAACGAAGGAAGTACGCTAACAAAAATTTCCATCCGCCAAATGCAAATTGATTTGAGAATGGCGCTAAGCAGGATATATAAAAATTGTGTTTTCTCCTCCCCTTCGTATCCTTGTATACATCTAGCCCTTTCGCACGACATGCATGGTGAAACGTCCATATTCAACACCGCCCACAAAATTGAATCAGTGCCAATTACGAGTACGATTTTACTAGCCCCATTTGAAGACTGTTTTGTAATAACTTTAACTAATAAATGAAAATGAATGAGCAAGTTCTTAATGCTTTTGAAGTATCTACATTCAAACTCAAATTATCTTCAGATATGAAGGTCGATAAAAGCAAACATACCAAGTTATGAAGGGAACGTCTGGGAGAGTTCTTTCTCGCAGATATCTACGAGTTTACAAATTTTACCCGACTTACAAGAGTTACAAGAAGTGATGATAAAATTAAATTTGGTTTCTAAGAATACCCATAATACAATTACATACAAGGTATGTATTAACGTTAGAGCTGAGTTCTTGTCAAACGAGCTGATGCAATTTCATGGCATTAAATTTTCCTTATTATTTAAACATAATATATATAACGAACAAAGATTACATGAAGATAATAAGATACCTATGCCTTTTAGCAATTAAGTAGGTACTATAATAACATTTCTAACGAGACACTGTACAATGTATGCTTTTAATATGTACGAGTATGTAACCTTCACAAGAATCTATATAACTTTGCATCTATTAAGAGATGCGAGATTTTAATGTACTAAATACCTAAACTAAAGAAATATAGTAATTTATTACCGATTGTTTTTGAGGATAATCATTGTTCGTAAGTCAAAGGCGTCATAAAATACGCTTGATTTATAAGCCTACCAACAGTACTAACCCAACCGAAGAACAATAATACTTGAATGATATGGAATGGCGCCAGCATCATCATACGAATTATATACCATAACGAGCTATATGAAACCAAGCCCTCATGAACTTCACAAACACTAAACAAGTTACAGCCATCGTCAGCAAAATTATTGTATCCTTCCATTCTACAAACACAAAAAAAACTAGCTAAACGCTAATAGATTGTGGAAGTAAGTTGGCGATGTAATGACTGCGGATGCAACCAATAATTCTTGTGAACTCTCAGCTGTTAGTTAGGACAGGACATGAGGGATATAGTCCCGCTGCATATGTGGAAAATAGTGGTCGAATATAAAATTCTTAATTTTATGTCTTGCTCAGATCCTCAAAAAGAACATCAGCCTAATGAAGCAAATTAGCTAGTACCACTAATATAAATGTATAAAGATGACTTGATGATAATCTTATCCGTCTTTAACGTCCAAGAAAGAAATCGAAGTACAGTACATACCTACTACTGTACTACTGCATGTGTAAGTACAGTCAATATAGCGTATGAAGTATTTTACGAGAAGTACGAGAACCTGTCTTGAAGCGAGTACTATTTCCTTAGTAGGTTAGTGAGAAAAAATGCATTCACAGGCCGTGACCGTCTCGTAGCTCGCTGTAACGGGACACGAATTAGGGGGCGTCCATAAATTACGTGAGGTGTTTTTTTAAATTTTCTGTCCCTCCCTCCCCCCCTGGTGAGATGTCGTGAGATTTTATTCAATCCCCTCCCCCATCCCCCAATCTCACGTGAGATTTTTCAAAAACAAAGGACGGGCTACACTGTACCGTAAATTCTGATTAAATTGAGCTATTTGGTATTAAACAAATATGGTGGTTTGACAGTCAGTAGATGTATAACGTCGAAGTATGAATGAAATTATTTTCTTTCGAACGAATTAGTGAATGTTCTTAATCGTATTACAATCTGGATTAAATGGACCAAAATAGTTTTTTTTTGTTTCAATCAGAAAAAAAATTGCGTGATATTTGCCGATACCCCCCCCCTCTCCAACGTAAGATTAGATGAGATTTGACTCGACCCCCTCCCCCCCTTAAACATCTCACGTAATTTATGAACGCCCCCTTATATGATACGTCTTGCTAGGCGATATAATCGCAAGTCTTGATAAAACTCTTGAATGAAAACCATATGCATTAATTGAATAAATAAACATTGTATCGTGGCCAGAATTAGAAATGTACGTAACTCAGTTTCAAGCAAAGATAAGATAGACTTAAAAGTTGCAGCTATACCGATTAAACGTTGGCAAACGACGCACGATCAAAAGAAGCACCTAATTTATTTGATAGCCAGCAACAGCAGCATTATAAAACGGCTGAAATTGTTGTGTTATCCATTTTAGTCCTTCAGGCCTGTATAATAATAGTTCCGAGATGACAGCGAAGCAATATCAACTAGATTTCGAACGGAAACGCTCCATATGGCATCTATCTCGCATCTTCACACCGATTTGGTATCGATAAAGCGCCCTAATAGTTTAGATTCATAAATAGATTTTATTATTTGATATATTTTATGCTGTATTATTAAATTGCTGTTTCCTATCGCATAGTGTGTTAAGTTATCTGTGACATGTCATAATATTAAATAGATTTATGTTGCCTAGCATATAATCAAAGTGTTCGATTTATACTTGCAATAAATCATGTAATGCTTGAGCATAAGTATTTGAGATGAGATATAAAGTCGAGCAACGGTGGTAATAGGTACAGAGTTTAAATTTGCAAAATAAACTAATATCCACGCACAAATCTGTGTCGATTGAACGAATCAGCATTCTGACAAATGCACTCTCCTCCCATCATAACACTTTCCGTAATAGTGGCGAAATGGCGACATCCCGACTAGCCAGGAAATGTACGACATTTTTATTGAACACAATTCGTATTTGCCGCTCGGGAATTGAGACAGATTTTATGGATAACGTGGTTTAAAAAGCTCGTTTTACTTCGAAAACTTTACAATGTCAAAATATATATAATAAGGAAAGAAAATTAAGCTCGTAGGGATTTATTTATTTATTATCACACTAATCAGAAAAACACTAATTTCCTCTCAGCAAACTTCAAACATGCCATCCACAAGTTTTTCCAGGCATGCAGGCACAAACAAATCTACACTAGTATGTATCTGAATCCAGGAGTGTTGAGTGCTGGCAACGAGCAAGGTAGGTATAGATAGATAGAAATGACATAGCGGGGGCGACCGTGCGACTAGTGGGCACAGCAAACAACTTAAGCTATTAAATTAAGAATATAGGCGAGAGGATTGACGATATCTGAACGGCTTGTTCTCATAGTACTCCAAAATTATTTCCCAAACTACTCCAAGTAAAAAAAAAACAAAGTACTCATACGTAGGCAGGTATGTACTAAGAGACTGATAGGACTGACGGAGAAAGTGAAAAAAATGTATATGACTACTTGAAGTTATACTCTATTTTCCTAACGTAGAATTACGTAACCTATGTTGCAAAGAAATCATTGTAAAGATGTTTCCAATAAATGCTAGATATAAGCATATAACACATTATATTATGTATTTTAGCCATAATAACCGAAATAAGAAAAGCAAATGGAACAAAATAAAATTAACTTCACTTTATGTAGGAAAAACGGAGATTACCCAGTTTTATGCATCTTCTTCGTCATCAGTAAGATATACCTATACAATTGGGACTATTAAAGTAATTACCTTCTAAGCCCAAGTGTATTCGAGGCTAAGATTGGAGGAAGGAACTGTATTCCGGATGGAGATAGCATTTACGACGCGCACCAACCGAGTAATGACGAACAAGATACCCTTTAAGCGAACTTGGTTAACAGTTGGTGCCATTACATCTACCTACTTGGCACAGCTCTGCTTTTGCTGATGACTTAATAATAATAATGCTTGGACATTATCACACAACGCCATCTAGCCCCAAACTAAGCAAAGCTTGTACTATGGGAACCAGCAGCTGATATAATACTCATATACTTTTTTTTTTCGTAAATAAATACTTATAATACATACTAAACACCCAGACGCAAGGCAAACATATTTGTCACATAAATGTTTGCCCGGCGGGAATAGAACCCGCGACCCCTAGCGCAGCAGTCAGGTATACTAACCACTAGACCAGCGGTCTCGTCGAACCTAAACCATTTTACAATGGGAGCAAAACATTATTTACTAATATCATGCAATCCATGAACGTGGGTGAATTACTGTTCGAAGCCTAACCAAAAATAGAGATAAGTTTATCGAATCACGAACATATAAAAGGAACCCATGTTCACATTCAGCGTTTGATATGGAGGGGATATACTTATCGAAGGGGATCTTGAATAAAAATGTTAGGGATGCAGTATTTCCTATTAAGAAAACAGAGCACTTTGTACCACAGGTAAGTAAGGGATTTATGGTCTTCGAAGCAGTTTTTAGAAAAACCACCTTCATAGCAATTTTGACGAGACCGCTGGTCTACTTAGTGGCAAGTAAACCTGACTAGCTAAGCTAGAGGTCGCGGGTTCGATTCCCGCCGGGGCAAACATTTATGTGAGAAACAGGTTTGTCTTGCGTTTGCCTGAGTGTTTGGTATATATTATAATGTATTTACAACAAAAAAAATATTTTATCAGCTGCTGGTTCCCATAGTATAAGCTTTGCTTAGTTTGGGGCCAGGTGGCGCTGTGTGATAATGTCAAAAGAAAAACAATGAATAACATTTTTTGAGGATATTTTGCAGACATATCTTAAGATATACATATATGAAGACCATGTATAAGAGCGAGTAGAGTAGTTTATCGAGTTTAGACCGTGAGAACTCAAAAAAAGTTTCAACAAATTGCCAGTATGAAAGACAACAGATAAACTACAGAAAATCAGGTAAAAACTTTATGTACATATTCAGCTCACTATAAACTAGTTACTATGAAATTAATTACAGCCTTTACAGTTCTTAGCTACACAATATAAATTGTCTTTTCCTGCATCAAATTGGTTATGAGTTCCGCTACATAAGCGCTAATACAACGTGGACAACTGTCCTTTATGGTTCAGGCAGTTTAGACCCTTGGTACGACAGACCGACGCCTGGAACAATTTATTGCAAGGGTGTAGATCGGGGTTGATACAGTTCAAGCATACGACAGACCACGCTGTAAATAAGGGTATATTGGAAAAGTTGCGTCGTTTGCGGTCCGGGCGATACTGCTCGTTGAATCTCGTGAGATTCCTTTTAATAAAAAGTACCTAGGTAAAGGAACGTGGGTCAAATAACACTATAGTGCTAGTGCTATATCATTGCATACGAATATTAGTTATTCTTAATATTTTTCCTGTTTGCTAAAGTTATAAATATATAAGTTTGGAGGAAGGAAACAATCCTTTAAACTACCTGCGATAAATAAACTGCCAAGTGCAAAATTCAATAAATTATCCAAAGACTAGCTGCAATGCAATGCAAGAGTTAAAATTGGTCAATTACTCCAGAGAGAAATAAGATTAGACAATGTGAAACTTAGATGAAATAAAATATAGCTGTCACAAGCATATAAATGCTTTTCCTGGAATTCGCTAACTAATTGTAAAATACCTCATAAGAACATATGTAAAGCATATTAAATGTACGGTGCATTTGCAGTCGGCTTTCACCTCATATTTAATGAACTCGAGCTTCTAGAGAAAGTGAAACTCCTTTAACGAGGTATTTTCAATTTACCTGACTTATTGGAAACCATTATAGCATTATGGGAACTGTAAATAGTCTCGATTATTTTCTGTGAAAACAAAATGATGGCGAAACATTATTATGGCGTTTCAAATGCTATCACTTTGTTATAAGATGACAACCTCTCATCTAAGATGGCAACCTGTGAAGAATAAAATAATAATAATCACATTAACAGAAAATTATTTCGAGAAACGAGTCGATGAGATTACAAAGACAAAGTATCGTCAATGTCTAAACATAAAAAGAGTTTTATCAACTAAATTTCACTGGCTCGTTTATCTTCAAGGTTGCTATGAAAATTTACGGCGGCAATATCATAAGGGTTCTCGAAAAGCGGAAGATTCAGAGCTTCACTTCCTTACGCCACTGCATTCTGTGATATCACTCATGAAGACGCTTTACGTAACTCGTGCGGGTGCGGCTAACTAGCAATGTATACGAGATTGCATTGCAAATAAAAAGATAATTATAATTGGTCTAAGCGTATCAAGATTTGAAAGTCGCTTCAATCTTAAGCAGTCCAAAAACACAAAAACTCAAATTTTTATAACACAAACAAAATGAATAAAGTGTATTATGTATGGTGCAGTGCATTTCACCTCAGGCGGTACATAGACGAACGTTTACGTATACATAATGACGTAAAGGAGTACACTAGTAATATTGAAATAATCAATTAAGAACATGCATCAACAAATTACAATCATATTACAGATAGAAATAATCTATTTTACTGTAAACTTCTAACAGAAAAACCAACTTACACAAAGCAAAAAGTGAATACAAAACTCTAGTCCGTACCGTAAAGTACAGTATCTAGTGCAGAGACTGCATTAGGCTACCCACATTGACGATGTAATGCGAAGCCCAGATGTACGACCGGTTACATAATCAGATTAAAGGAATTTGTGTCACGAGTCGAGCAGACATTTTTAATTTTTATCAATGACCATGATATCATGAAGCAAACATACGTTTGGAGGTTCAGTTAATGTTGAAACAATGTCAGCCGATAGTAATTATCACGGTTAGTGTGTAACATCGATAGTTCAGATATATGTGATTGTACTAACACTGAGATTGTGTATCATCACTGATTATTATTATAGCGAATATGATAGTGTATAGAAATTTAAGTATATTGTTAAATAAATCGAACAAGAAGTTATCTTAGCAACAGGATATCAATGACATACGAATTTTATTTACCTGATTACAACACAATTTATGACAATAATGTCCAATAGGTTGCATTGATACAAATTACAATGAACTTGGTACAGTTAACCTTGTCAATATGACCGAGGGAGACAGAATGAGGTAAGCGGGCTTTAAGCAAACAACTTAGGTCATGGTTCCAGTTTCATAACTTGTATAACATAATCTGCACCTGAAGTAAGAAAAGAAAATAAAGATAATCAAAATAATAACCATACCGATGATATAAATTATATAATATGAGAATGTGAACAAAAAAGTAGAAACTACTCCCTCTACTGTTGTTATATGGGCATCGCTCCCGATAAAGTAGTCTTTCATTTTAATTAATAACAGTAAAACATTACTTACATCGTAAGAATTATGCTTATTATAATGCGAAAACCATTAAGCAAGAGCTTTTATCTATATTTTACACATCGCTGTATCCGTTGTGATAACCCTTGTTATTTAAAATTGCTAACATAACAAATTTACAACAATGTTAATAGCGATGATTCATTTCATTTTTAAATTTAACGGTCATGTTTCAGAAGGATTAAACAATAAAAGAGCATTCATTTATTGTTAACAATAACGTATGGTTTATACGAATGATATTTTGTTTTTAATGTCTCCGTAGTGTGAGTGCGGGGTCTTTTGGCTGCTGAACCCAACGAAGGTGAGATCACAGTGGCATCCGGTCAGGCACAATCAAATGCTAAGTAACACAGCTTAGGACGCCCCATAGTGGGGCTCGGAACTCAGCTTAGGGCGTTGCTGGGGGCAAGCTAGGGAGCTAGCCTGGACTAGAATTATTATTTAAATTTAGGGGCATATTTAAAGCTACTTACAGGTGCACGGTTACGTGGGATTGGAGTGTGATAACTATAACCAGAATATGTACCTACGTAAGCATTAGAGGAAATAACCATCAAAAAGATTTTCATTTTAAACTGTGACACATACTAATGTATGTAAATAATTTTACCCGGTGACTTCATCAGATCACTGCGGTTTCATTAAAATAATTAACTCAAATTATATCGACTGGAAACGGAAAATATTCCACATAACAATAATTATAATCGTCTACCAAATAAGACAAATACCATAACAATACTGTTTCATACAGTCTGTTAATTATCTAACACTAGCTTTTTCCCGCGACTTAGCCTGCGTAGCAATATAATATTATATAGTCAACGTTTCTTAATAAAAATATAGCATTCGACTGGTGAAAGATTTTTTCAAATCGATCTAAAAGTTTTTGAGTTGATTAATTACAAACAAAAATACAAATCTTTTCTCATTATGTACCTATAATATTCGGATAGATTTATTATATTAGTTCAACTCTAAAATTGTAAAGAAATCCATTATGAATTAAACATGAGCCCGCCTGACAACAATACCACAAAGTCAAAGTAAGTGGTCAAGTACCGCAAGTATGAGGAGTGTATGGCACTTCTTAGTCACAAAGCGCGTTGCTGATGAATACAGTACTGACAGGACTAGCGTGTTTATCAAATAAATTATATCCCTCAAATGTCAACAGTCGAATATTCTGTGATTTCGATTTCTATTGGCCGTGACGCCCGTAACATAACTAAGTTCCATTCTGTGACAATAAAAGTTTTAGTAGCTAATTTAAAACAGTAATTGGAAGTAGGTATTAGTTGCTAGGTGTTAGGATAACTAAGAATTTGGCTCATCATCATACAGTACAAGTGCTTCAAATATTAGTTTAAAAGCGTGTGAAAAGAAAATAACATTTTACTGCGAAAACAAAGTGATTCATAAAATTGAAGAGATATAATCAACTTGAATTCCGTGGGAATTCGGTCATGAAGAGTAACTAGACTAAATACCAGTATTTCAATAAAAAGAGCATTGTTTAACTTTGAACGTTACTGAGCTATAATTAAATTTAATTCTCAAGCTAAATAGCGCAATTTAAACGCTGATAATAATTAAACCTAATCTGATGAGGCCTGTCATGTCAATCCCAATTTACTTCAGAAAACAGGCACGTTAATTTTAAAGGTCAATCAAGTCAAATCTACCTGCGGTACGATAGATACTTACTAGAATGAACAGAGGATATCATTTGATAACGTTTATCATTAACTATTAGAGGTGTTTGTTTTATACCTTCATCCGTATACTGCATATGTTAACGATTAAATTTACTTTAAAATTTGTGAGTAAATATTGAACAGGCACTACGCCATCCTCTTACACTCTCGTTTATGCTCTCTTTATTTAAATATTTATCGTATCTAATCACTTAAGCTATTAAATTAAAATCTATCTTATTCTTTGTGCATTTGCGATTTTTAAACAGGTCGTCATAAGCTCTTGAATTCTTTATTGTATACTTCGTACTTGAAGTTACTTACAATGAAACTGAATGTCGTGAGAATCTTTTCTTGAATATTATAATAAGAAAATTAAGCTTAACAACAAACTTTAAATAACAATTCACGGACAATTACGCAAAGCACAAATTTTCTGTAGCCCTCTACACTTGTTTTGGGGTGAACAAACTTTGCCGTCACTATACCCTGAAGCTTGCATGATGTAAACATTACATGTTCGAGTAGGGTTAATAATAATAATAATAATAATGCTTAGACATTATCACACAGCGCCATCTGGCCCCAAACTAAGCAAAGCTTGTACTATGGGAACCAGTAGCTGATATGATACTTATATACTTTTTTTTTTGTAAATACATACTTATAATACATAACAAACACCCAAACGCAAGGCAAACATATTTGTCACATAAATGTTTGCCCTGGCGGGAATCGAACCCGCGACCTCTAGCGTAGCAGTCAGGTATACCAACCACTAGACCAGCGGTCTCGTCTGGTTGACTCTTACGAGAGTATATTTAGCACTAATTAAACCACAAATCAACTAAAATTGCCTTTGTTTGCAGTCAGCCCATTAGTAGGGTGCATTAACGACATCAAACACTTTATAAGGATGAGTAAGACGAGTTTGATCTTTCAAAGGCATTGTAAAACAGCTGATGGGAATACTATTTGTGGATTTTATTTAACAGTGACGTGTGAGTGACGTTTAGGAAAATGATGATAGAAAAAATACTGAAATGTGACGAAGGTGAAGAAAGAAGTTCGCAAAACTCGGAAAAGCCACGGCCATTTGATATGCTCTGTTCACAATGAAAGTTAAGTTCCACAATTACAAAACAACAGCTTGATTGAAACCAGCTCCTCTAAAGTAACAGATTCCGTCGTGGCGGTGCTGCGGTGACGAGCCGTCGGACGCATCACGTGATACATTGTCACTTCATTTGACCTGTCGACGTGGCATGCCAGCCATGCCAATAAATAGCCAGGATATTAGGGTTGCTAAGACGTATGATGAAATAATTGGTCATTGTATTGTTGTTGTTGTTGTACATATAAAAAAACATATAGGTAGTATAACGTAATTGGTATTTATAATGCAGACTGTAGACAACTCTGCCAGATATGTTGGCAAGAGTTTAATGTTGTCGACATAACCTAATTTCAGTCGTGAATCGATTTAAATAATTATAAATGATGCAACAGTATGTTTTAAGAGAAGGCAATTTTTTTATAGACCTGTAGCCTGCGTCGGAATCAGAGGATAGCTTGCTATTGTTTTAATAATGATCCTTTATACATCTATGTACATTCAAGTAAATCTACCAATGGGTGCAATTACAAATTGAAAAGGAATTCCATGACTTTCAAAGTGAATAGAAAGAAACCTTACACAATAAGCTACCTAATTTGTGTTCGGCTTCAATCTTGGTCCATTTGTCATGGAAATGTTTCAAGAATGTTTCATAAAAAGAACCATTTTTAATTTTATTGATAATCCATTCTCCTTGCACACATTCCCGAAGTCAAAATGTTAAGAGCTGTTATGAAAAAATATAGGCAGCCCTAGCCTAACAGTGCTACATGCTTTGCGTTGTAAATGGCATTCGAATAGTCCAGTCCAGCGTCTCATCAAAGACGGCCAGCTGACTAATTACTGCAATTACAGACTGACTACAATCTGTCATACCTACGATTATGTAATCTCATTTATGAAAATATAAATGCTTAATAAACATCGGGAACAAAATTATGCTACTGTTAAAAGTGAAATCTGTAGAGATTCACGACAAAGAAAATCATATACACTTTATTGCAAAAATTACAGCTATACTATGTTTATAACCATAACGTATAAATTTATCAGAAGCAAGATTTTACTTCAAATTTCAAAGGCAGACAATCTTCATACAATATGTGAGGATAATAATATATTTTCCTGAGTGAGTGGTTAATATTCGTCCACGTTCTGTATACACCTATATTTTTTATTGAATTCCTTCAATTAGACAGGAATCAGAATGGATAAAAACGATACCACCGATCCCAAGTGTCTGGAGGAATCAGGCGAATAGTGATGATACACATGGTGAAAGTCATAATTCTCCTAGCCTTATACCATGTTATTTCGGGTCGGCGCAATTCCTCTCTATCAGCCGTCATCCCTATACTCATTTGTCTGGTCATGTCATATTTCACACAGTCCATCCACCTTTTCTTAGGTCTATCTGGACCCCTGTAGCCCTATCCCATTCATACCTTTCTGACGACGTTATCTTCATTCCTCCGCATAGCACGCCCATACCATGACAAACGCTTGCTCTTCAACTTTTCTGTCACCGGAGCTACTGCGTGAGAATAATTTATTTTATTTGTTAAAATATGCGCGCGCATAGCTTACATCTTAATAACAAATGCATTAACTGTACTTTACTCAAGTAATTATAAAAAAATCATCTAGATTTTTCAACCATTTATGTGCCACCTGATCATATTACATTCAATGGGTAGGCGCAATTTGAAATGCAAAACAGATCTTTAAACGCCAAGGGAATATATTAGTTTGAACCTCACCATAAGGACGACTACCTCCAGCTGATATCCGGGAAATGACGTCGGAACCCTTTAGCTACCCAAATATGACGACTTGAATGCATTTTAGCAAAATTAAATGCCCGGCATTACCCTAATAGAATTAAATATACGAAGCCGTGGTGGCCTTGTGGCTGAAGCAACGGCCTGTCATCTGATGGGCCCAGGTTCAAACCCCGGCCTGTACCAATGAGTTTTTCTAAACTTAAGTACAGTGATTATCACACCATGAGCTTTTAAAAAGAGAGGTAGGGCTAAGGGCTAAGCTAAATTGCTATGAGATACTTTTTAGCCTCGGAAAGGACAGGCTATCTTGTTTCTTAAATAATCCTTAAGAGGGTGAAACAGGGGTTGAAAGTTTGTATACCTACCGTTATAATTAGCTCACATAATAACTTATTTTTTTCTCTATAAACGCACAAAGATATAGCCTAAAATTTGTCCTACGGTAGATCAATACATTTTACTTAGCATTATCATAAAAATATGCAATTTGTTATCAATATTTGCAAACTTAGCATAGAGATAAATTTATTGAATTATAGCAATTTTAAGCCAAAGTTATCATAGGCTAAGTACATATAAAAATACTCTCTGCGAGTGCTTCGATCAACAACCAAAGTCGACGAGCACGTCGAGCCAATGCGATGTTGTCATGCAGTGCTATAAACATGCTGAACATGCCTCTACAACTGTAGTACTATGAATACTAATTGGATTAAAATTTAGACTACGTTACTTACTATTTACTACCCTTGAGGCAAGTTTTTTTAACGTTAAGCAACTAGAATCGCGTCTTAGAATATTATGTTAAGGAAATATGGAAGAGAATTTGTTTTGTTACATTACAATTGGATTAAACAGAACAGAATCAATGTTCCTAGTAAATCAAGTGGATTGTTACTCAGTGTACGTAAGAAACTTTTCACTTAGTTTCTCAAAACATGTATGACCGGTAAACTTGTAGCTACTCTTGGGCTTACTTCGACATTAGATATGTAACCTATGGCGAAACACGGCAGTCAAGAATTTATTAACTGCCATAGTTACCAACTGTAGCTAAGATTCAAGGTTTAGTTAGCGAAGGCATTCAATCTCACGCAAAAGAAGCAAGGTGTACGGAACGTGAATTTTAGGACTACCCCTCTGACTTTTATAACTCGAAGAGAAAGTATCGATTCGTGTCAAACCCTAATAAAATGTAAAGAAATAAGTAATAAATATAAAAAATTAGATCCGACATCGCAGTACACCGACAATTTTAAAATTATCAAACGAAATATCAAAACATGAAATAGCGAAACACGGCAGTCTTCAAACAGTGCCGGTAGCAGGAACACTGTCGACAGCGTTTTCGTATCGCCTTCGACTATATTTGTATTGAAAAATGAACATCGCTGCGGCGGTGAAAAGTGGAACTAAAAATTAGTATAACAACTTTGACATTTCGCGAGTTACGTTTTCGAATACGTAGTCCACAATGTTCCTGCTACCGGCACTGTTATAAAAATTCCAATAACCATTAAAGTTTAATATTGGGCACGTCGGTGCCCACGTTCGAAGTCCCAAGAAGGATTATCAATTCATGTATACCTACCGGAAACATTCGATCTCGACTCCTTAATTTACTGAAGGATCAATGGAACTTATGGCAAATAGAAACATTACGAATAAAAAAATATTTGTTCACCAACAGCAACATATGGTACATAAGATGGTAGTACCAAGTTGGTACAAGTCAGCTGTAAAATTTCCTTTCTCTAATTCACATACATATATGTATATAATGTAGACCGGGGAATCTAATCAAATATTTTCAAATTACTTTCTTAAGTTAGTAGACAAAATATTGTACTTACATCAACAAGACACCGCCGACAGAGCGGAACCATTCCACACCGTTGGATAACTTCAATTCTATCACAGTGGTTGCTTATCTAACTGCACGCACACATAACCTGCAACAATGGAGACATTGTTCAATTACAATTATACGAACACGTGGCATACATAGTGTTAATTGTTGACTATTGCCGCAATTATAAGATTATCTTTTTACTTTCTTTTTCATGGAAAGTGGACAAAAGCCTTACGCACACAATAGCATATTGTACTTGCAAGATTATTTGTTAAATTTATGGGAACAATATTTAAAAGAAAATTGTTAAAACTGAAGCAAAACGAAATGAAAACTATAATTGTTAATTAATAAATCGCTGGATCAATAAGCTTGTAAAGTCTACGCTGCATAAAAGAAGAAACCAAATCGGGACGGGAACCTAACAAAATCTTAAGTATGCACTTGAAAGCTGAGAAATACGTTTTTTTCGAATTTTGGGTTTGAGATAAAGAAAAGTCTTTATTGTTAATTGCACATCATCAAAAATCAAAACCCAAACACGCAATTAATGTTATTGCTACTAGTCTGACTGAGTAATATAGGCTTATTGATATTGGAGAAACAACGGATCCTATGGGATTTTTGTACTCAGTGCACGCCGACGAAGTCATGGTCAAAAGCTTGTTATTAATATAAATTAAAATATGAATCGTCAAATATAGACCTAAATCGTCGCAATTTTAATAAATAATAGTGAATGGGTCCTTTAATGAGTGAATTGAATTTAATAAAATACGCGCGGCTTCCAAAGCATTGAATCGGTTTTCTTGATACGATAATAATCACGCTATAAACTGAAATCTTCACACTCTTATTATTGCGACTTCTGTGGCCCTGTCACATATTTGTTTTTGCATTTATAATAGGATATAAGTAAATCATCCAGATACACAATTCAAATAACACCAAAGTTATAAAAAACTTGGTACTCGTATTATTTATCAAATACTCAATTGTTCATCTCGTTCAAATATAATCCAATTATTTTATAAGCCACCAAGCGTTGTGTGTGGGAAATGTTGAGTACACTTTTTATTAAGACTGTGACCTGCGAATACTCTGCTATGAGGTTTTACTTTCTATATTCACAACTCTGGCAAAGAATACTTAATAGAACAACTTGGAATATTAAATGTGTTCCCGTTTAGTTTCTCTTAACGTCTCAATTCAGGAAGTGTATGTTGAATATATATCTATTAGAACAAAAATCGTGACTGACAAAAGAATTGGATGGTGGAGATGGAAAACCATGACCAATGATCATTACGTGAAGCTTAAACTAGGTTAAATTTTCAAATTGTCTTGTCATATTATTCCAATAAGATGAAACTGGTATCTACATTATTCATAAATAATAAAATAGTTCTAGTACAGACTAATTTGTGTGAATGAATGGACATTCAAATTTATTTGAGTCTTATAGCCATCAGTAAAAATAATAACGATAGATTACGGAAAACCTTTTTTAGTAGCGTGAATAAATCCGAAAAAGGAATACAGGTCAGCCAGACTAAATATAGAAATTTCCCACGTTTCGTGTTTTCGTGACGAGGGCTCTTTCGATACTATACAAAATCTTAATTTATTATGGATTCCGTGTATTCACAAAAAATCTAACGCAATATCGTTTTATTTTAAATTTTATACAAAATACCTGACTCAAAAAAATATATTCGACAACGACGGACGAGACCGCTGGTCCAGTGGTTAGTATACCTGACTGCTGCGCTAGGGGTCGCGGGTTCGATTCCCGCCGGGGCAAACATTTATGTGACAAATATGTTTGTCTTGCGTCTGGGTGTTTGGTATGTATTATAAGTATGTATTTACAAACAAAAAGTATATAAGTATTGTATCAACTGCTGGTTCCCATAGTACAAGCTTTGCTTAGTTTGGGGCCAGATGGCGTTGTGTGATAATGTCCAAACATTATTATTTATTATTATTATTATATTATACATTGGTGACGACAATTTCTAACAAGTAGCAAGGTAAGCAGGGAGGTTTATGACAAAGACAAACGCATGAGTTGCTTGCAAATTGCTATCAACCAAGAAACTAATCGCTTCTCAATAATTGGAAATGGCGCTCTGAATGAAATTAGAATTTATGTCATTTGATTCACAGATAAATTGTTGAAAAGCTATTTATTATTATAAAAAATCATAAAACATATTTCATGTTACAACTCAAGTTGTTCTGCTGAGTAGGTACCAATTTGGTTCATAAAAAGTTCATAACTGAATTCAGTGAAAGATGTTTATTCATACCACTAAGGTGGCACACAAACATACATCCCATCTGATGGTGGGCAGTCACCGTAGCCGCTTGCAATACCTGGCATATCACTAACGAGTTGCCAACCCTGTTGTTGATGAGGAGTCACTGTGCTAGCAGCATTATTAGCCCAGCGTATATATGGCAACCTTACCGCAGAAACACAACACTACATCAAAGTAGGGGTCACTTTCACTGGGGTCTTCTGTAAGGAGGAGGTACAGTCCCCAGTCTCCAATATTAATGCGAAAACCCACGGGAGACCCAATTCGCCCTACCTCTCTTTTTTGGGCCATGTGTGATTAATCACTGTATTTAAGCTTAGAAAAACTCATTGGTACAGGCTGAGATTTGAACCTGGGACCATCAGGCCACCAGGCTACAACGGCTATTAATAATATTAAACTTACACTTGTATGATGAAACTCATCGGAAACATTCCGAGAATCCAAACAAATCACAAAATGCACAATACTTTACAAAATTTATCCACATTCCAACACAAATAATCGAGCACAAATTTATCTTCAAATATTTTACACACAATCGAGACAATGACACATTTTAATGCCGCCAGCAGACAAACCGCAAAATAATACCAATCAAATCAACTGTCCTCTTTCAGATTGGCACTGTGTTCGTAATCTGAGTGCGCGAGAGCACGCAAGGCTTCCGCTCGATACACCCACCACAATGCTACTGAGTAGGTAGTCTCTGAAACAAGCCACGAGCCAGCAGCGGTCGAACTAGGACCGACCAACATATTCAGATTCATCACACATAAATGATTACATGATGGGCCAATATAGGCCAATAGAGAAAACATAATTGGACTTCAGAATTCCAAGCTTGGGTTTCAGATTTTAATTGGACATTAGAAGATTCTTGAATACTGATTCTTTCAACAGGGAAATCAATCAATCCTTCCACTACTTGCAGCTTTCATAAATTTTATATATTTTACTACAGGTATATGTACATAAGCATACCTTAATGTGCTTTTCTTATACAAAATGCTGCACGTACTTTGTGCAGCATTGTGCTAGGTTGTTTGCTTCTGAATCATAAAATTCATAATAAATAATGGAAGTCTGGCGTCTATTTTCGTATCTACGCAAAAGCAAGACAATAATTTCCGTTTTACCTTATCTGCAATGCTACAAAACATCGAAGTCCTCTCCGAATCATATCATAATAAATATCCGAAATAAAATCAAAGCTTATCTCTCATAACTTAGATCGCATTCCACAATACGGTGCCACGGTACGGTTGCCATCCGCTGCGAACACCGTCGCGCATGACAAGCGCGCACACGTAGGTATCTGACGTATCCAAACCAGCAATGATCTCCTCAAAGCACATCACGGACCAACCAGGATTGGGCCACCATTCGATGTATATGTCGAGCATTTCGTCTACTGTCAAGTATAAGCACAAAATTATGGCCTAGAAGGAGAGTCTGCAATGCTTTGATAAGTTTCCAATCTCTCATCAGCGAATTGCAATATCAAAACCATTTATCATTCTAAGTTAGAACCAGGAGCACCGCAAGTCGATTTAATAGTACAGGTACCTTCTAGCCGCTCTTGGCCAGTACCGGTCGATATTTTTCATAATTTTTTGGAAACGGGAATTCCCGGGAGGAAGCCATATCCTATCTGGTGCCCATTAGTCCCAAAAGCTTTGCTTATATCGGGATCAAATGGCGATGTGAGATAATTTTGGGACTAGTGGGCCATTTTTATTATTATTATGGCTTGTCAACTATATTGTGGTTTGAGTGGTCATGGATCAATTATAGATTTTTCCTTTTTCTCCCCTGTACTACTAGTAGTTAGGATTCTTAGTTGCAGATTAACTTTAGTTTGTGATTAGCTTGTTTAAAAGCATGACTAATCACAGAAAAAATACACATTACAATGCTGTTTATTTTTAAGAATATCTTTGTTTAATAAAAAAAATTACGATATTATGAATAGGTACATTAAGTTTTATCAAAAGCATATTATACATTTTTTTATACCACTAAGGAGCCACACAAGCATACGGCCCACCTGATGGTAAGCAGTCACTGTAGCCTACCAGCAATACCAGGGATATCACTAACAGTTACCAACACTGTTGTTGATGAGGAGTCACTGTTCTCGCAGTATTACTACAGAAACACAACACTACATCAAAGTAGTGTAACTACACTGCAGTCTTCTGTAACGTGGAGGTATAGTCCCTAGTTGTGCAGCTCCAACATTCATGGGAAACCCCACGGGAGATTCCAATTCGCCCTACCTGCCTCTTTAGCTCATGGTGTGATTAATCACTGTACTTAAGCTTAGAAAAATTCATTGAAACAGACTGGGATTTGAACCTGGGCCCATCAGGTGACAGGCCGTTGCTTCAACCACAAGGCCACCATGGCTTTGTGGTGGCCTTGTGGTTGAAGGTCTTATAACATTAAGGTGAAAAACAAGCATACCTCCCCCTGCCTGCCGGCCTGATGGTAAATGGTTACTATAGCCTATGGATCGATTGCAACACCATGGGTATCACTCATGCATTGTGGAAACTTTAATAATATAAAAAAGGTGAAGCAAAATCCTTTTATTCTTATGCCTAGTTGTACTGTTCAAACAAACTAAGAATTAGATGATTTGCTTATTGGATGTTCTGCCATGGTGAGAATAGCATTACCATGGTTCTGCCAATTGGTTCAGCTTACACCAATCATTATTATATATATGCAGTGACAAATAACACCATGAACTTGTTGTTGAGAGAAAATATAAGGAAACCTACATATCTAAACAGCAATCCAATGACATAGGTAAGAGGGTCCAATGTGATTTTCCATTCAAAATTAAATCCTGACAGGGACATTATGTTACCTTAAAGATGATTGATATTACATGATTTTTTACTATCTACATACAATGATTGAACAATTAATGTTTGGAGTTCCTAAAAAAAATACTATAAAGTCTATCACATCCCATTTATTTATGTAATTTCAGAAAGAATTTCAATTCCCTCTGTTATTTATAATTGTTATATAATTGGTAAATAAAAGTGCTTACTGCAAGGGGACATTTTATAAGATTGAATTAAATTGCTTCATATTAAAATTATTTCAAATTATCAGAGGTAAATATCCTTAAGTATTAATGTTTTCGTTAGCTCCTGGTACTAGAAATATTACTGGCATTATGTAGTGCTTAAATACAAAAAACAATACAACTAATCCAATTTGTGAGTATCAGTAAGCCACCAGAGAAAATTAACCATCACATATATATTATGGAGTGTAAAGAAAATGTCCTCTATGATGTTAGCATAGGTTCGGCCCAAAGCCAATTTGTCGGTTATGGCCCAAATAACGCGTGATTAATTGATAGGCAGAAGAAGTCACTAGTTGTTTAGCATGTGAGACTTTTACCGCGCGTATGTGCGCAAGAATTTTTAAGGCATACGTAGATGAATAATGTTTATATCATATCAATTAAATGCCCAATCGGCCCGATAGGCTTAGAAAAATTGTATTTAAACTTAGGTGTAACCGATATGATTCATCAGCCAGCATTATTGCAAACTGGTTCCAGTACCTACAAAGGCGCAAAACCTGACAAGGTTAGGTCATTTTATTATTTGTTCGCATGCTAACTTTAAGCCTACAATTCCACAAATAACACATAAATAAAACGTAGGTATTGCTCTAAAATGTCACGTTTTGCTGCAAAGGTGGAGCCGAACATCGGCAAGCTTGGGCGATGGCGGTCAAATAACGGCGATTCTATGCGCTTAGGCAATTATTTCACATTACTTATTATAATTGGTATGAACAGGAATTATGAAAGTTTTTTTAAAGTTATAGAGATAAAATACGAATAACTTACCACATTATACCGAAAATTAATCAATTTACAACACCCACTCACAACACAAAACACTCCACATCCACGAATCACGGTTGCGTTTGACACAAGCAAAATGACAAAAACAATGACAAGTAACCGCCGTCGGCTCGGCCGACCGGATAGCGCCGCGTGATTAGTGTTGCTAACTAAAATTTTAAAATAAAGCTAGAGCAGTATAAACACGACTCGTGTTAACGTGAAAATGTTCACTTGTAAACTTCAAGTTATTGATAAACATCTCATATAAAGAAATCTTTACTATACTAAATTTGAAATTCAATAATTAATTTACTACTTACTTCGAAGCTATTAAACCACAGAGTACATAACCACTACGTTTTGAATAAAAGGATTGTCGCCATCCGATAACTGGATGGATGTTTGTTTGTTACTTTTTCATGCAAAAACTACTCCACGGATTTGAATGAAATTTGGAACACAGATAATTTATAACCTGGACTAACACTAAGATACTTTTTATCATTTTGGTCAGTAGATTATCGCTGACCTTAAGGTTACGATCTGCTACTGCCGTGGACTGTCTCCAGAAACTCCAATAATCGTTAGATTGCACGACACTAGGTATTTTAGTGCAACTTGATGATTCTCTTACACTTGACACTAGCAAAAATAGTCTTTGAAGAGAATTGATTGCTATACATAGGACGAAGAAGTAAAGCAAACTGGGAGTTTTTGGTGGGAATCAGGTGGAGCGGTTGAGATTTTTTCAAGTGTCTCGGAAATTGTGTTATAGTGATCTTTAATGTGTATTTTTGGTGTCGTTATGTGCAGTAAAGCTTCATTTAGTGACTGATTTATAGTAACATTGGAAATAATGCTATAATACGACTTTTGGGTTAAGTGATTTATCATTTTGGTCAATAGGTTACCTTTAACCTAAGGGCGTGTTACGATTTGCTACTGCCGTGGATTGTCGCCAGTAACTCTATTAAGCATTAGAATGCATGACACTAGGTATTTTAATGCGGCAAACGCGAGAAATTTTGTAACGTGAAAATTCTCTGACACGACACTGGCAAAAATAGTCCTTGAAAAGGATTGATTGCCATAAGGGGAAAAAAGAAGAAGAAAACTATGTTAATTTGACAGCTTTCTAGTTCTGTTTTTGTTTGTCGACTTTGACGGATGAAATGAATATCTTTCATGCGCATGTCACAGAGTACATAACCACTATTTTTGTCTCAATGCATGTCAATTGTCAATTGTCATGGCAAATTGATTGGTGGCCCCTTTCTTGTATAAATTTGAGGTTTCGCGAGATTTAGGCAGAAAATCTGAGAGTATACAATAACTGAAAATATAAAGTGAAAATGTTTAGTCGTCAGTGTGTAAAAATAAGTAGTTCTACTAGAACAATTCTTTGTAACAAAATCCAGTTCGATAGGAAAATACTTACCATACCGTTTGGCTGTCGATGCAGTCATTTTCAACCAACAAGGTAAACTGAGGTTCCACAACAACAAAATAAAAAAAAAAACACCTGCCAATTTATTTCTAGCTATTGTTAGATAGGAAAACTGCTGCTTATAATTTTGTCTTAATTATTTCAGACATGTTTCAACGACTTCCCAGATCCAATATCCAGAAACTGTACCAAAAAAGAAGACAGCTAACGCAGACACAATTTCAACCCAACTGTCTAAAACCGCTACGAATACTGTAAATCCATCTGGAGAATTACTTGAAAAGATGATAGCAGGCTTATCTTCAGACATTCATCAGAAGAACAGAGTTTATAGGAATGATTTACAAAGAGTCATTAATAAAGTTAAGGAAATGAACTTTTCCACAAAGAAACAAGGTTTGTTGTTGATCCGATGCTGTACCGAACTTCTTCCTGATGAAAGTCCAATGTCTCGAATGCAATTGGTAGAACAAGTTTGGAATACAATTAAGTAAGTGTAGGTGTAGTATTTTTTTTACCTCTGCAGCGATAAGTTAATTAAAAGTTCTAAAATCAAGATCTGAATATTAATGATGCCAGCAAACACTTTTTTAAATAAGTGTCTGTTAGTTTGTTTAATAATGCCGATCTAAATGGTTAATAGATTTAACAGATTGAGAAAATGTTCTGTGAGTGATGTATTTTATTCTGGAACCTTTTCCAGAATTAAATATATTCCTCAATAAGGTCAACTCTTCTCTCCTTAATATGATGTAGAAATTTGGCCAAAGTTGAAGTCAAAAACATTGAATATTTCCAGACCGCACACAAAATTTCAAGTGGAACACTATAATGAGCTGTTACGGGTATATATTGCCAACAACCGCACACTCACTGTGAGCACATTCATCAACCAGATGTCTCCTGTAAAGCCTGATGTCACTACTTACGAACTGATGTTAAAAGCTCTTGGAGAGGTTAGTAACAAGGGTCAAAACTATAATGATCTTTTTTTAATGCTTTTATTAGCATGACCTTATCTGTAGCCTGTGTACCGACCTGCCGCGGCTGCCCAAGTGTTGTTCAAAACCTAAATTATTTATACAAACAAACCTTCCTCTCAAATCACTCTATATATGGCTAAAAACTGCATTAAAATTCCTTGAGTAGTTTAAAAGATCTAACTGAACAGACAGTGGACTCAACTTCATTTTATGCCATGTGAAGATAAAGATGTTATATTGTTGATGGAAAAATAGGTTGTTTGTGTGAAAAAAATTCCACTGCTCCAATTAATATGTTAGTTTGATTTGCCATGCTTTTTAAGTTTATACAATATTTTAATACAATAATACATAATGACACATTTCAGGCTGGTGACCTGAATCAAGCCACAGAAGTTATATCAAATATGAAGGCGCAGGGTCTGCCTGCCACTGATAATGTCTTTAATTCTCTTATCATCTGTCAAGGAAAAGCAGGGTAAGAAACAATGTATCATAGATTTACACACATCATTATGAATTGTGAACTAGTTTCGGTACTAAGTTTTTTATTAACCACTTTCTCTCAAGCAGCCATTGTCCATATTACGCTATGTATCATGAGTATGGTACAAGAAAAAATTATGACAATCAAATTTGCTCCATTTTATTACCAAATTTTATGTTATAATACAAAGGCATAACTTATATTTTTTTATAGATTGAAGTGATAAGCTTTTAAAGATGAAATTACCATTACCACTTCTTATTTCAGAAACCTCCAAAATATTCAAGAAGTCCTGACCATGATGAAGAGTCTTAAGTTGGAAAACTCAATAGACACATACACAGCCACAACTCGGGCATTAGCACTGAATAAAAAGACTGATAGTGTTATTGAAGAAATGGAGAAGGCACAGAGAAATGGTTTACAGTTTGGAGAAACTCAAATTATGGAAATTGTGAAGACGCTGGCTGCTGTTAATGCTTACGGGCCCATACCAGAGGTATGATTAAAAAACGTAGTATAGACACAGTATTTTATCTCCTCTGAGTTGTAGCTTTTTTCTGAAATCCGAAGCTAAGAGCCTGTGATTAGAGCACTATAATAAAAAAAAAAACTTTGTCCACTCTATACTTAATGAGATCTTGATACCTCGATAAACTTCAACCTTTTGGAATTTATATGCAAAATAGTATATATCTATTTTATTTTAGTAGTGATAACACTATATTCTAAATAAAGAAATAAACAACTTAGCATTACTGTAAAAGGTATTTGGCTGTGTTTATTAGTTGAAGGTGCGAATACCTACTTATTTTCAGTTTATGTTACTTTCAGGTCCTGCAATTCCTCCCGGATGAGGTTCTAAAGTCACCATCAATATCACCGTACATGCAGAGTGTGACAACATTGTTAGTGTTTCAAAACCACCCGATAGCTGCGTTGGAGATATACAAGTGTCTGCCTCTACCTTCGTTTGGACCGAAGGATGATCAAGGATTGCACGGGCGGAGTCTAGTCAGGGACTGTGTCAAAGCTTCTATGGTATGTTTAATTTAATAAGTTGATACAAAGATCGTAAACAAGCTTAACCTGCTGAAGGTAAGCAGTATTCTCACAAGTAATTTTTCGCCATTGTAGCAGTTACAAAGCTTCCTCTCTTAGTGGTCTCACACGTGGTCTAGTTAATATAATAAAATTAAATACAAAATTGTTATTCAGTTTAGGGCCTCCAACGCGCGAGTGATATCCCTGGTGTTTGCAAGCGTAACCGCTTACCATCAGGCGGGCCGTATGCTTGTTTACCAGCTTGGTAAATAAAATGGCCCTAATAAGCCCCTATGAACTTTACCTAGCTTCGAAAAAAATCCGCTTGGGATGAACTGGCAAGAGATTCAAAACTGTCTTTTTTCATACAACAATACATTTATACAAATATGTATTTAGTTACTTTAATTGTTATTTATTTGCAGCCATCAAGCATTATAGGGTTGATAACTCAAGAACTTATGTCTTCGGGCCGAAATCCTATAGCCATACAGAATGCGTCGGAAGCCGCTCTACAGTTTGGCAAAGTGCCTTTAGCACTGGACCTGTTTACACGAATGCAGCAGTTAGGGATGCCGATAAGACCTCACTATTTCTGGCCTATTCTGTTGCATAGCTCCAGGACTTATGGGGAAAAGGGTGAGATATACTTTACCTCAGATTAATTAAGAATATGTTCAATATTTAGAATTATGTATACCATGGTAATTTCCTTCGAAATAGATGCTGTCCTTTTGGTACAGTGCCTAGTGCCTTGTCCTTATAGAAGTTCCCGCTAAATTGAACGAATCCTTTATAGGGTTATGTGGCTTCAGGTTTGAGGGAATATGCCTTGCGGGCAGTAAAGAGACTTCCTCTGTTTGTTTCTGAAAATATATAATGTTATATTGTTGAGTCGGCAACGCCAGACTGATATCTCTTGAGTTGCAAGCGTCCATAGGCTACGGTAACCGCTTATCATCAAGTTTCGGCATTATTTTTGTTTTTTTTACAGGAATTATGAACACCTTATCTACGATGGTAAAGATGGACGTCCAACCGGACTATGAAACCATAATGGAATACTCCCTGCCTTATGTGAGCTTTACGTCACCACAGAACTTGATGAAGAAGTTCGTGGAGACCGGCCTGACGGTCACCACAGTGCTTACCCCCATGATGGAAACACTCTTGAACACCAGTCAAGTGAGGGCCGCCAGTGAGATTTGTAAGTACTCTCTTTGTACTTATAGACCGCAGTCAAATAACGCTACTTTGACGTAGTGTTGTGTTTCTGCGGTAATTAAGGTTGCCGGTGCTCCACAAGGATACGCTGCGCAGCAGTAATGCTGTTAGCACAGTGAGTCCTCATCAACAACATGGTTGGCAACGCGTTTGTCATACCCCTGGTATTGATAGCGGTTATAAGCTACGGTGACTGTTTACCATCACATGGGCCGTATGCTTGTGTGCCACCTTAGAAAATATGAAACAGAAAAGGTTGATCAGAATGAGTTCTTAGCACTGATTTATAATGATCTCACGCAAAAACCGTTTCAGTCATGACTTGCATACCTCCTGCTTCTGCTACATTCATCAATCTCTCCATACATGCTATCCGAAGGAAATCAAGATTAATCATAATATTTTTATGCGTCTACCCTAGAAAGAGTGTTACGTGTATCTAGTGCTTGTAATCACAACAATCAATAAATTGAATAAAGTAAACAAATGGTGGATAACGCGTTAGTATTGCAAACGTCTATCTGTAGGCTATGGTGACCGCTGTCCATCAGGCGGACAGTAAGCGTGCTTACTATCATCACTTTAACAAGACAGAAACGTATATAATATTTTTCAGGTGAACTGTTCCAAGGCAAAGTAGTCGCAGATAAATTACTAAAACCGCTGCTAAAAGGTTTTTTGACCAGTTCCGATCTGGTATCGACTGTGCATTGCTTAGAAGACATCACGGCGAAGGCTTCTGATAAGAATAAGGACTGGGTCGGCAGGTTCCTTTGTATGTTCATGCAGCATAAGAAAGTTAAAGAGGATATGTCTGATTTCATTAATTTGTTGAAGGTAACTGATAAACAATTCAAGATTTTTATTTTCTCTTTGTCAGACATCCACGAGGATATGCTGTGCTCTTTTAAACAGCAATAGGGTTGGTAACGTGTTAGTGGTACTTACTTTTTAGTCTCTTGCTGGATAATGATTTCGATTACGTTAAATATTGCGAATGTAAACATTTCCATTGTTATAGGTATAGTGTTTCTAAACAATATCCATATTGCTTTGTATTATAAGTTAATTTTTCGCTTTCGACTATATTTTTGTACTGTGAAAAGTGGTACTAATATTTAGTATGAACATTACTAAGAGAGGTAGGGCGATTTGGGATTTGCCGTGGGTTATCCCATTTAAATTGGAGCCGCCCGACTGGGGACTGTACCTCCGCCTTACAGAAGACCGCAGTGAAATAACACTACTTGATGTAGTGTTGTGTTTCTGCGGTAAGTTTTGCCAGTTGCGGTAAGGTTGCCAGTGCTCCACGAGGATACGCTGGGCTAGTAGTATTGCTGCTAGCACAGTGAGTCTCATCAGCAACATGGTTGGCACCCCGTAGTGATACCCCTGGTATTGCTAGCGGCTATTGGCTACGGTGACTGCTTACCATTAGGTGGGCCGTATGCTTGTGTGCCACCTTAGTGGCATAAAAAAAAATATATATTTATATTTTTTTTATTTATTAAGTTACGTATTCGAATACGTAGTCGCAAGTTATTCTTGCTCGCGTTACTGTAAGGATCTCAAAACGTTGTACATCACACTTTCTTGCAGTCAATACACAACACAAAGCTTAAAATATCAACTGCAGCAGCGGATTTCTGCATGGCACACTTGCCGGAGAAATACGGACGAGACGTATCCGAGCCGTTCCGGGATATTCTCATAGAGCTCACGGATGAATCGTTGGTGGATGAAGGGGATATATTTCTACACCATATGCCACACCCGGTAAGAAATATCTACAACATGTAAAGAAGCAATCGTACACACTTAAAGTAGTTTTTAAAATAGGCTACTTAAAATTCCGGACTTTTGAAAACAGATTAAAAAGAAAATTATGTGAAGTAAATTACAATCACCCGATTGTAATTTACTTCACATCATTTTCTTTTTAATCTGTTTTCAAAAGTCCGGAATTTCTCAAACTTGTCTCATTTACATTTTTGAACGAAGGGGGGTCCCTTCGTTCAAAAATGTAAATGAGACAAGTCCACATGAAAAGGTTAAATTAAAACGCGATTTATAAAAAAAATACTTTTTTTTTTATAAATCTGACCTTTGCACATGAAATGATTATAAATATAATATAACTTTGTTGCTGTTGCTATGCACACATACCTTGGAGCACAATTCGGATCAGATTTTTTTTCATTTTACTTTGTACTTGTTTTTTTATACGATTGTGTTCTGTTTTTTGTGCTAATAAATAAAATAAAATTACTCCATATCTTGTAGGGGTATGTTAATTTGTGACACGCTCCTGTAACACATTGTAAATCAAAGGCGTTATAACACACGAAACAATAATTAACACTACCCTGTGAAAAATATTTTATGAATGAAAATTAATAAAATACTACCAATTTCCAATAATTTCTTGACTTAGAGACACATGAATGAGGAATCCCTCAGCGCACACTTGCAAGAACTAGAAGCTAAGGGCATGAACACGCGAGGAGTGCTGCGGAAACTGCTGCAGCAATACTGCAAGGAGGGCAAGCTCAAAGCTGCGAGGGAGATAGCTGACAAGTGCGAGAAGGAGGGGGTAAGCTACCAAGTCATTAACACTAACTGCTGAATACTGAAACGACTTTCAAAGTTTGAAGGTCCACATAGCTGTCAGCGTGTCGTCTAAAGCCGTTGTGTTCGTCACATCGTTTTTTTAGACAATGTGTTGTCTCCTTACTAGCGACCTACAGTCCCTTTTCTACGAGAACACGTTATTGTAAATTATTTCTGGGTCTAGCCGGTGTATTGCACAATTTTTGTTTGTTTTGCACTCAGGTTTTTCTCTCGGCCGGCATGAAGGCAGCAATATTCGACCTCCACGTGAAGTTAGGCGAATTAGATCTGGCTGAACTTGCTTTAGCGGACCTCAACAAGAGTTCACCTAACTTCACACTGGATGAGTTTAAAGTGATCGACTTTGCGACCCTCATGGTTTACCGCTCGAAGATCGGCCAGGCTTTCGACTTGATCAATGACCAGAGTAGAAAAAGGTATATTTTTTATTAGATCAACTTTATTCTAATGATTTTCATGATTGCCCTCCTAAAAAATATAAATTTAATAGAACTAATTTATTAGTTCTGCTTATCAACGTTTGCCGAGTCTGCTAGTAATAGATATAGTATTAATTATTACTTATGTTAGTTAGCTAGTGCCGCTCAAAATTGCAGTAACCTGACCGCGTATGTTACAAAAAAAAATCATTTATTCAGCTTAGACCACTATAAGGCACTTATGAACGTCTAAATTACCACATTTTACATAGTTATAGGTGTCTTTATCTGTAACACATGTGCAATCCATACTTCCATACTAATATTATAAATGCGAATGTAACTCTGTTTGTTACTCTGTTTGTTTTTTGTTTGTTAGCTACCTTTTCACGACAAATATCTGAACGGATCGTAATGAAATTTGGCAATGAAACAGGTTATACCCCGGGGAAAGACATAGCAGAGTAAAGGCTCTCATAGTTATAAGTGCCTTGTAACTGTAAAAAATGTGCAATAAATAAATAATAAACAATTTTGTTATAGGCGCGTTGTGGGAGGGCGGGGTATAGCAATGAATTGCTGGCGCTTGCTCGACGCCATCGCGGCTCATGGCAATCACATCGAGACGCGCCAGATGTTTGAACTGCTAACCTCCTTGCGCTACTGCCAGCCTAGTAACGCGCTCCTCGGCCCCTTGATACGAGTGCATTTGAAGAAGTAAGTATTGGCCATCTCTTTTAAATTACAAATAAGAGAAAGTGAGAAATTTACACTGGAGATGAAAACTGCACAGGTAAAGAGTTCTCGCAACCGGCGGGTGGTAGAGATTCATGAAAGGAAAGGAAGGAAGTTCTATACTCTCTGCCTACTCCGTGAGAGACTTAGCGTGAGGGACTTAGGATAGATAGACTTATTATATTAAGACGAGACCGCTGGTCTAGTGGTCAGTATACCGGACTGCTAAGCTAGAGGTCGCGGGTTCGATTCCCTGCCGGGGCAAACATTTATGTGACGAACATGTTTGCCTTGCGTCTGGGTGTTTGGTATGTATTATTATTATAAGTATGTATTTACAAAAAAAAACGTATGTAAGTATTGTATCAGCTGCTGGTTCGCATAGTACAAGCTTTGCTTAGCTTGGGGCCAGATGCCGCTGTGTGATAATGTCTAAGCAATATTATTATTTTTATTTTGTACTAGTTACTCGAGACTGTCGCTAGTGCGATTAATTTCTTTTCTGACGTCAAGATATGCCATGTTATAGCATACCTATATCAAGTTATGATTCATGAGATATTAATCTAAATAAAAAAGGTAGACGTATCTTATTCTATATCCTTTCTTTTCAGTCACAATCTGCAAGAAGCAGTGCAAGAATTCGTCCGGATCGCACACAAGTACAACAAAACTCCATTGAAACACGAGTTGTTGTGTAAAATTTTGGTTAAAATGAGCGATGGTAAGAATGAAGAGAACTTTCTAACCAATGAGAAGTCCAACAGCAGACTCAACAAGATGGTGCAAACTATTTTGAACATGGATAAAAAGGTGCACGGGCCCGGGGACGTTCAGGTGAATTTTTAACCCAATACCTGTCCTCTTAGGGTTTATTTTTAGTTGTCACACCTCATTGGTAACTTTCAAATTGGGGCTATGTTGCAATAACGGAAACCAGTCAGAGGTCAGTTGGAGTCCGCTGACCTATGACTCATAGGTCAAACAGAGTCTGCTGAATATTAAACTTAAAGATTTTAGCGAGTTATACGTTTCTGCGTGCTTAATTTTTTTTTAAATATAATCCCTCTTATTTTATTGAAAAAAAAGATTGGATGATTAATACTTCCTGAAATTCTGTGATGAGTGTGTGCCGTATGCCATGATAATTTATATGAAATTAACACCCAAAAGGACATCATCCACCTTTCATAGAGGTTTGGTTAAAATCTGAAAGTGGCGACCAACGCATTTTTTTTGTATATTCTGTTAGAGCTTGTCGGTCTGAGCTTTTATTACTATGGCACCAAAGATGGACATTACAGGACATTTTTTTTGGTTATTTTGAATTCTTTTTTCAACAAAAATGTATGAATATTCTGATTTTCGAACTCAAATTGAATCCACGACTATGGTCCCACAGCTTAGGTGTCATAGTAATAAATGTTCAGACGGGCAAGCTCTAACATAATATAAAAAAGAATGCGTTGGCCGGCACTTCGGCACTTTCAGTTATGGACGAAAATGGCTGATGTCATTTAAAATGTCCGTTGCCATTCATACATTTTTATTTATTTATTTATTTATTCAGGAACAAAATTCAAAAAACAAAATCTTTTTTTTTTAAATTTCGAATTAAAAAACAAAATTCAAAATTACACAGCAGTAGTTTAAAACTGTGTCGCAGATATTAACACATATCATACGACGAATCTAAGCAATTAAAAATATGTCTGCCTTGGACTGTTACATCATGCACATGTATATATGATCAATAATTAGTGTATAAATATAATTCCATATTCCAGCTAACCCTAGTATCAGCGCTAGCGGAGGTAGGTTTCAAGAAGACGTTGCGCAAACTGCTACTGGACCCCACAGTGAAGTTCCACCACGACGCGTTGATGAGGCGCTGCGAACGGTTCGCTGATGAGAAGAAAGTCGCGCCTTTGGAGACCATAGCCGAGTGCGCCAGGGACTTGAGACACGTCGATGTCGAAGATATTTACAATCTCATATTGGATGTGCATCGTGAGTCTATTTTACTTAGAGATAGAGATAGAGAGAGAGAGGAGAGAGAGAGAGAGGAGAGAGAGAGGGGAGAGAGAGAGAGGAGAGAGAGAGAGGAGAGAGAGAGAGGAGAGAGAGAGAGAGAGGAGAGGAGAGAGAGAGAGCAAGCGTTGTCTTTACCTTTCTACTTACATTAGCATTTTTAACAGAGGTAGGGCGATTTGGGATCTCCCGTGGGTTTTCCCACTAATATGAGGAGCCGCCCGACTTGGGAGGGACTGTCCCTCCACCTAACAGAAATCCGCAGTGAAATTACACTACTTTGATGTAGTGTTGTGTTTCTGCGGTAGGTAAGTTTGCCAGTGCCCCACGAGGATCGCTGGGCTAGTACTAATGCTGCTAGCACAGTGACTTCTCATCAACAACATGGTTGGCAACTCGCTAGTGATTTCCCTGGTATTGCTAGCGGCTTTAGGCTACGGTGACTGCTTACCATCAGGTAGGCCGTATGCTTGTGTGAAACCATAGTGGTATAAAAAAAACTTAGAGAGAAAAAATATATAGTCATTAGAATATCTGTCAAAGGCGCGGGATGTTGCATTTATCGCCACTCGGAAAGACGTGGAGATGTAAATTGTACTTAAATACACCATGTGTAACAAATGACTGAAGACTGAAAAAAATGATATACAGTACGATTGTGAATGGAAGAAGACGTCTTCCACAGTCAGACAGTCTGTCTAATCGGAAAGGGTCTCCGTATATGATATGTATGTATATAGAAGAGAGGGACAGGTACCTAAAGAGAAGGGAGATAAGACAGAATGGGATATCCGTGAGGATAACTATTGTAAATTTGCTGTCGCGATGTGTGTAAAATGACGTCACAACAGGGGAAAATTCTGTTGTTTAAGATTAATCCATTTCTGTGTTGTTTTACACTATCTAGTTTCTTTTTAAACTTTAATTCTATTTCAGAACGAAACGACGACTGCCAGAGTGCGTTGGATCTTTTTACGCGTATGCAAGATAGTGATGTGACTCCCTCTAAACATTTCGTCACCAACTTGTGTTCACTTATCAAAGCCAACAATGTTGCCATTCCATCAGAACTCGCCGTACTTATGGACAAACAAACCGCGAAGGCTTCCAAAACTCAATAAACAGGATGATACGCTGGGAATATAATGGTCGTAAAATAATACTTGTTAGATATGGAAAAAAAGTGAACTATGTGGCCCGTATTACAATCATCAATATATGTGTCTAAAAAGAATAACTTGGGACTTATGACTTGCAACGGTAGAAACGACGCTCTGCATGTCTGTCGCTCTATAGTTGATTATGGGCCGAATACCTAGCCTTAGCAAGATCAACTTTAAACTGCGTATTCAAAAACGTTACTCTCAAAATGTCAAAATGTTCTTACGATGATTTAGTTCCACTTTTCGCCGCCGCAGCGCTTTTAATTTTCCCTTACAAAAATAGTCGGATACGTCGTCCTTCAACCTGAGAATGTCGTTCAAGCACCGTATGACCAATACTCTCTTTTTAATGTTCGATTAGATTTCTTTAAATTTAAGCTAGTAGTATTGTTGCTAGCACAGTGAGTCCTCATCAGCAACATGGTTGGCACCCCGTAGTGATACCCCTGGTATTGCTAGCGGCTATAGGCTACGGTGACTGCTAACCATCAGGTGGGCCGTATGCTTGTGTGCCACCTTAGTGGTATAAAAAAAAAGGTAAAACAATGTATTAAAATGATGTGTTTATATTATTTCAGTTTATTGTGTCGCATGGTATTCCCAGCAGTATTACCTATGTTTTGTAAATAAAGGAACCGCGTATTGTACGGACGATTTCTATTGCATGTGTAAAATGTTAAAACAGTTGTAAATTATTGTGAGTATTGTAAAAAGACTGTGATATTAAATTATTAGTGTTTCAAAATATGTTTATTTCAAATACTAATTCACCTACTGTGTAATTTGTTTATTTATTTTTATCTTTTTAGAATGCAATATACAAAAATGGGCTAGCTTTTTATTGGACATCTTTCATTTTGTTTCTTAATGCATATAACTAGTCTCTTTTTTTTACGGATTTAATTCGAGAAATTCATTATTAATAAAGTATACAGGTTAAAGATAAACTTCAATAAGATTTAACACTATTGAGATCTTCAATAATCTTTTTGTTCAAGGCCGCAAGTTCTTCCATTGCCTGTTTCTTCAGAGGTTCATAGTCTGCCTTCAAAGTAATGGATGCGATGTCTTCTTCTAGAATGGTCTTTCTGTTCTCCAGTTGGCCTAGCTGCTCTTCTAAGCTATTCAGCTTTGCATACATTTCATTGCCGTCTAGACTCGTCTGTGGAAACAATCGGATTAACAATTAATTAAAACACCATACATTCGGGTTTTTTCGCGGTAATCAGACAGGGCTGTTGTTTGATTTTCCAGTGTCTCGTAAATTGTGGTAGGTGTTTTCGGTGTCATTATTTGCTGTAAAGTTTCATTATGATTTTGGTTAATAGGTTACCTCTGACCTAATGGCATATTACGATCTGCTACTGCCGTGGATTGCCTCCAAAAACACCAATAAGCATTAGAATGTATGACACTAGGTACGTAGTATATTATCTACTCTGAGACATTAGGCATTAAAGTATGTATGTTCGTTAGGTTTGTTACGCGCCCATGCCATAACTAGGCAACGGACCATCACAAAATTTTGCTCAAGGCAAGAGGTACATACAGATAAAACTAGAACTACGCGGGTGAAGCCGCGTGTAAAGCTAAACGCTTATATATTGAGTATGCGATTCATTACTGTCTTATTTCTATCAAGCCTACTAAATACCCTTCGCGAAAAGTAACGGCGCGTGCAGTTGGACTTGGTCGGATGCGAACGCGATACGCCGTACCAAGTCCGGTCGGCTATTTAAAGTTTAAGTAGGTACCATACCTGCAGTTTCTTTAACTTGTTAGTGGCTTCAACGACTGCATTCTCAGTGGGCGCTAGTTTTTCTCTTAGCTGCTTCAACTCTGCCTCTAGCACCTTTTTTTGAACTTCACCTGTAAAAAACAAATATAATTTTTGAAAATTGTTTTTATTCGTAATTATTTGTTTGTGTCCTACCTACCAACTTCTTGCCTTACAAGTGTAAAGAAGGTACATGAAATAAATATAAAAAGGGGAGGTAGGTCGTAATTTTTTTTTTGTAAATGGTCGCCTTCGTACCGAGACGCCAGACGAAGCTGACTGTTTAGACAACTAGAGAATCTAAAAAAAAATGACTTAATCTAAGCGATTTTTCTACCATGTTCTGTTGTTACTAAACTAAACTTATTGTCCGTTGTGACAGGACCAAATTTGACAACCTTTCTTACTATTACAATTTAGTGTAGCTTAGCTTCGTGTGAGTCAAGAGAATTGGCAAAATTATTCATGTTAATCGAACATATTCTTATTTCTTCGTAAAATACGACCTTACCTTCATCTGTCAATCTCTCCAAATCTGATAATGTCATCAATTCTTCTTCCATCACTCTGGTCTTCTCTGGCAACGTCTGCAACTCTGTCGCTAATCTCTCGCGTGTTGCCTCCGCCTATACAATAAAAATCTTTATTCTACTCTCACAGTAAACCAATTAATTGCGCATCGGTTTGAGTTGCACACACGATTTATTAATTTCGGAAAAGTTTGTACAAAATAAAGACAGTACCTTTTTTAAATTAGCCATAAATCGGTCATAATCCTTCGTCAACATTTCCACGGATTTCTTGTTATCATCATACACTGATGTATATCCATCTCTTTGCTTCAGTGAATCAATCTCACTCAAATCCAGATCTATATTGGAACTGCTATGCTCTAATGAAAATACAATATCTTTCTCGAGTTGTTCAATTTTATCTTGTTCTCTTTTTAAGTTGTCTTCGTAAGTTGACATAAAAGAGTCCATTGTTTCCTCGCGCTTCTTCAATTCTCGATATTTTTGATGCCGCTCTGAGTTGCCTTCCTCTAGATCCTGTTGAAAAGCATATCGTATATATTATAGCAAACACTAATAGGTATTATTATACATATGGCATATAAGAAGAATAGAGTATCCAAGTGCATTTTATAGGACATTTCAGTTTCATAATTTTTAAAATACATTTGTAAGTGACGTTTTTACAGTATAACTAAATTACTGATATAACACCAAATACGTCTACAAAGGAACTTACTTGTTCAGATTGCTCAATTAACTCCTGGACTTTTTTTATTTGTTCTTTCAAATTGGCGGCATTGCTGTCCAATGATGCGATGGCAGCATTATCTTCGCGCACCTTTGAAATAAACAATGTGAAGGTAATAATTACGTTTATTAAGAAGTATTTGATGTTATTCTCGTTAATGTGTTTTGTACTTGTAGCAAAAGCTTTTCTCTTTCCTCTTGCGGGTCCAGGCGACTGTTCATTTCATTTTTTATATTATCACGCTTTTCTTCAGCGGCGGCAAGTCGTCGATGTAGTTCTAGGAGATGTATTTTTATCTGTGAATTAAAATTTTATAATTTACAGTTACCAAAATTAAAATTATTTTAAAATGTAATTTCAAAATTTAAAAGCCTTTAATCTGAGTACGCTTTTATTGTGTGTTGTACATATATAAAATACTTATTGGTCGTGTAACGAACAAATTGTCAAACTAGCCTGTGATCCAGATATTTCCTTGGCAAATTCCTCCTTTTCTCTGTTCAAATGGTCTGTCTGAGTCCTGGCCTGTTCCACCTCTTCACGCAAGGCCGCAGCAGTAGCTTCCAGTTCGTTGTATGAAGCTTTTTGTTCTTGTGACATTTCTGACAACAGCTTTGTTATTGTTGACCGTTCCTATAAGAGAAATACTGAAATCTAAAAGGCTGCTTTTAGTAACAAACAGTAGCCTTAATCTAGTTTTCTCTTATTACTTCTATGTTTATATTACGATGATGACAAGCAAGCGAAATAATGCTAAGCGTTCACCGTAGCCTATAGACGTTTGCAATGTCAGGACTATCACAAGCGCTTTCTTTACCTTTTTTTGACAGGGCTGCTGGTTGGTATACATGATAATACCTTCCCGCCGGGGCAAACATGTTGCATATGTAAATAATCGTATTTAAGTATTGTATCAGCTGCAGGTTCTCATTGTACAGGCTTTCCTTAGTTTGGGGCCAGATAGCGCTGTGTGATAATGTATTATTATTATTATTTTATGAGTAATCCCATTACGTCTTCCCTACTTCTACCTCTCTTAATTTCCTTTTTTAATTTACTCATAATTCTGCAATGAAATTGTATAATACCTTATCCATCTGTTCTCTTAGCTGTCTCAGCTGATTCTCCTTTCTCTGCTTCTCCACGAAGACTTGTTCGACTTCCTCCTGCATCTTCATGTTGCTGGTTTCCAATTCCCTAATTTGTTCCTCTACAGATTGTTTAGTGGCCTCTCCATTGGCGATGCGAATTGCTGTGTTGTAATCCGCTAAACGCCCTTGTAAATCTGTTTCCCCAAATGCATTTATACGGATATTAGTATAAAATATATACAATCTATTATTTGCCGCCGCCTTACGACCCGTAGTAATAGGTACAAATAAATACCTTAAGTTAAAAAAAATACCCAGGTATAAAGTAGCTGTTACTTTGTGAAGGTTTTTAAATTAGGTTAGTGATTCCAGAGAATATCCCATACACAAACAATAAAAACTTGTTGCCTTCTAAGAAACTCATAACACTACAATGCCCTTTTAAAGTAATGTTTATACGCATTCAGGCTTTACTCCTTACCTGTCAACTCTTGCGCCAACTCCCTCACTCTCTTCTCGTAATGCTTTTTAGCCGACCTCTCTCTTTCGCCAGCGTCAGCTTGCTCACTCAGCCTGGATATTTCAGCTTTCATCTCGCGAACCTTCACTTGCATAACTTCCTCCCAGTACCGCTTATCTTGTAGCTGCCGAGTGCGGAACCCTCGCGCAGTGCCTGTGCGTAGACCTGATATACCTTGCTGGGTAATTGGTCTGTCTATCTGAAAAATATTTCGGGTTTTGGAGAATTTGTTTTTTATCTCAGACGAGACGATATTAGGTACTTAAAGGTAGCTGCAAATAAATATAACTATACTCATCGATCGCTACATATAGATATTCAAGATGGATAACCCATCGCAATCAAAAGCAATGTCTTAAAATATATATATATATTTAGTAGATACAATGTTGCTATGCGATCCCGAACTGTTCTCGTAGATGTAGCGTAAACTGTAAATGACATATAGGGAAAAAATCAATATCAACACATAGGTAAATAACAGCACAGTCTCCACGCCGATTTATTACGTCCCTTAAATAATTTATCGATTATGGTAAAACGATTATATTTTTTTACAAATTTCAAAAGAGTATATAGAAATTACCAATTTATCTACGGTTAGGTAAATGTCGATTTGTCTACTTACCATTGAAAACCCAGTCATAGTGGCAGTTGGCTGTCGACTGGCTGTAGCTGGAGCGGGCCCAAACCCAGCCGTGGAGAGCCTGGAAGCTGTGCTCCCACGGTAAGCTGAAGCCGGTCTCATGGTCCCACTTCTAGTAAAAATGTTAAAGAAACATTATCAGTTTAACTTATTCTTTAAATAGCAACGCTTGGTAATAAAAAGCTGTTACTGCAAGGCCACAGTTACTATGTATTTGTTATTGAACTGCAAATAAAAATTATCGATCTTAAATTCCACTGGAACGGGGATTAGGTACTTGTAGTCTAGGCTAGATGAGAATTAATAGTCCCCTAATAGAGTAATAGTCCATGTTTATAGGGAACGAGTAGCTCTGGCTTCAACTCTGATAAAACATTATGGTTTGGTGTGATGTGTGACCAAGCTAAAAATTAGCTTCACAAAAATGAAACACCAAAAACACCTATTCAGTCCAAACAAGCATAATACAACGTAAATAACATTCTTACAAAATATTGTTGAATATAATTATAATATATAGGTATACACTTTACCGAGAAATCGCCGACCCAGGATTCGTATACTCTCTGTAGCCACGTCTGGACACTGGACGCGCCGCGTCTCGTCTCCCCCCGCTTAATTCCCCACTGCTGCCTTCAGAAAAATCCATATCCTTCCAACAAATAAACTATTTTTCACCTCAAATCCAGGTCAACCAACAAACCGGTCAAGCGCATTAGAGTTGTTGTTAAAATGTTGCCGTGGCAACCGGTGGCAGACACGCACAGATAACATATTTTTTACGGCATCATTTTTTAATTTTCCATACTGGTAATAAAAGGGCAAGCTTGTTTCTATTCTTGAATACTATTTGTATGAAAATCTTTAGTGAATCTTTTTATACACAATTTGTTTTCTAGTCAAAATATGTTTTTACTTATTACCCACATCCTATCAATTGAAGCAGTGCATTATTCAAAATAAATCAAAACAGAAAATGTATTTTTGTTAAGGTATTCATGTATTGGAAGACGAAAATAGTTCATGCTCTCGCCCTGGCGTACTATAAAAATCTACCAAATGCGAGTTGGACTCTTCTGCTTTTAACTTTGCGGTTCGATCCCTAGACAATTTCACCAACCGCAAAATATAAGTTTGAAATAATAAATACTAAAACTTTTTTTAGGAAATATAGCGATACAAATCCATTATTAAGACCAAACAAAAAATGTACAAGAAACTAGTTTCTAGTATAATTATTTTTATTATTTGTTGAAGATTTGTTGTTATAGAGGCAACTGAAATACGCATTCTGTGAAGATTTCAAATGACAGATAGATGGACGGAGAGCGAAGTATTAGGAATAGGGTTCCATTAGTAACCCTTCGAGTACGGAACTCTAAAAAATGTCAATACCATCTTATCTTATGACTTTTAGGAATTAACTATAGGTGGGTGGAATGCTCTATATAGGACATTAAAATAAAATGCTTACAAAATACTGTAGATAACGATGAATAGATAAAACATTGGCAATTTTTAAATGCTTACCCATTGTAATTCTTTACATTATTTGCAGCAGTAATTGCGAACAAATATTATTTAATGTAATTCTATAATCATGGTTATTTCCATTTTAAATTTAATATTTTTACTAAATATTTTTCAAGTTAGAGGTTTCCATATATTTAACGATGAAGATACTTTTAAGAACGGAGAAGAGTCGTTTGAAGTGGATAATACTTTAAGTAAATGGATAGACCAACCAGTGGATCACTTAAATCGAAAAGATGCGCGCACATGGCGGCAAAGGTATTATGAAAATCTCGACAATTGGCAACAAAATGGCCCAATATATATAATAATCGGCGGGGAAGGTAGTGCATCGCCTCATTATGCTACGAACTTCGTCTCATCAGATCTAGTAAAGGAAACGCGGCGCCGTGTTTCTTACGGAACATAGATATTACGGTGAAAGTCAAGTATTAGGGAACAGTAATTTAGCATACTTGAGTTCTGAACAGGCACTTGCAGACTGTGCGCATTTCGTAAAGTACTTAAAAAGAGACTAAATTCGGGAATTCGAAAGTGGTGGTAATTGGAGGGTCTTATGCTGGTAACTTGGCGGCCTGGATGCGTCTTTTGTATCCTGATGTAGTAGACGCGGCATGGTCCAGCAGCGCTCCAGTCTTGGCCAAGACAGATTTCAATGAATATTTGGAAACTGTAAGCATCGATTTTGAAACCTATGGAACTGCCGGGTGTGCTGATAAAATTGCGGAAAATTTTAAAAGATATGATGAGTTAGTAAAAACATCTGATGGAATTAATGTACTGAAGAAAGAGCAATACATCCGCAATGACACAGATATGACCGATCCATTCAATCAATATTTATTTTTTGCTAATGAATATTACTCCTACATGATGTCGGCACAGTATGGAAATGTTGACGTAATTCTAGATCAATGTATAAGCGATTGTAAGACACGCAAATTATTTATAAATGTTGATGAAGTATTAAATTGCACGGATTACAATTATACCCGTTACTTGGATAACATTTTGGTCAGTAACGATCCTATGCTGTATTGGACATATCAAACGTGCGCTGAATTTGGCTACTTCCAAACTACAAATTCAGAAAAGCAAATCTTTACTAACCATTTACCTTTAGAATTGTATTATAAGCAATGCTTATATTTGTTTGGTTCGAAGTTTACCACTGATGCTATTAATAAAGGCGGTTTCAGATACTAATTGGAGGTATGGTGGACAGCAACCTAATCTTTCTAAGGTTGTATTCGTGAATGGTGAACTGGATCCGTGGCATACGCTTGGGATTCATAAAGACTTGTCCTCTGATGCCCCCGCAATACTTATTCCAAAAGCGTCTCATTGCAGCGACTTACCACTAAAACCAAGAAATGTTACCCATGATGTCAATGAAACCAGGAAACGGGTTAAGAAATTAATCAAATCCTGGATTGGATTCAATTGAAACTGCGCAAATGACAACGATAATAATAGAGTAAGGAAGAACATTTAAAATAATTACTTCTTATTCATCTTTGCTTATTTATTTTTACTGTACCTTATTTAAAAGGGGGTTTTCCCCAGCTTAGTTTTGTTTTGCCAATTTACAAGCAGGAGATAACATTTGTTATCAGTTAATTATAAATAATAATAATAATTACAAACTTATTAAAACTCTACAGTTACGTTAATTGAATTAAATTAAATAACTCTAATTATTACATTCCTGTTTCTGTAATATTCCTTCCACTTGAAATTAAATAAATATTTGCCATTTGGCCACGTACCACTGGACCGATGCTACGGCTATACTACTTAAATTAATATTTGCCATTTGGCCACTTACCACTGGACCGATGCTACCTACGGCTATACTACTAGATAACTAGAATAAGACTACCAGACTTTCTGAAGACGGAGATTTAACAAATGGTTGGATTGAAACAAAGTTGAAATAAAACCATCAATTTCGCATTTCAAAACTTGAAGTAATTACTGATAAGCTGTGCTATATTCAAGTTTGAGCACCCGCATATTATAATATGTAATGCAGATACATATTCAAATTAGTTGCCTCCATATGTGAGATAGCCGTAGATTATATAAAAGAGGAACGTTTTCTGTGACGGATTACTTTAGACAGAAGAACATTGTTACGCTTACCATGAAATTAAAAAAAGTTTCTGTATTTTATTTAACTTTTTTGATATCTGTAAATGGGTTTGGATGGTATGGCCTCAGAAATGGGTATCGATATCTCATGAGAGAGCTTATATCAGGGGTTTCGTATCTAGATTCGTCTTCTATTGAGGAAAAGTGGATAGAACAGCCATTAGATCATTTTAACACGAATGATAATCGTACTTGGAAAATGAGATACTTCGAAAGACTGGATTTTTGGAAACTCGATGGGCCAGTGTACTTGTTCATTAATGGTGAAGCCGCAGCTGGATCAGCATTTCTTCAAACCGGTATATTATACGAATTAGCTAAAGAAACTGATGGCGCCATGTACCTATCTGAACATAGGTATTACGGAAAAAGTATGCCCTTTGAAGATATGACTGCTGAAAATTTGGCTTATCTTAGTGCGAGACAAGCACTTGCCGACGTTGCCGTACTAATAAACAAGATCAAAACAGATAACAAATTTACGTCTTCAAAGATAGTTGTTGTCGGTGGCTCTTATGCAGGTAATTTGGCTGCATGGATGAGATTATTGTATCCAGACTTAATCGATGCTGCTATTGCCAGCAGTGCACCAGTCTTAGCAAAAAAAGATTTCTATGAATATCTAGAAAATGTAAGCGATGATTTTGAACTTCATGGAACCCCCAACTGCATAGATAAGATTTCTGAAATATTTACCAGGTATGATAAACTATTTCAATCCACAGAAGGAATTGAACAACTTAAGAAAGAAGAACAAATCTGCAACGATACAGATATGACAAAGTCTGAAAATAAACAATTATTTTTCTTGGATAAAAGTTCTGAATTTATGGAGACAGCGCAGTATGGAAATCCTGATAAAATTAAAGAGCATTGTGGGGAGATCAACAATACTTCCAATGTCTTATCTTCTAAAGACGATGATACCAACACGTGGAACGCTAAACTTAATTGCTTTGACTACGATTTTGATAACATGGTGACCAACATGAAAGACGTTGATTGGTTAATTTCATGGACCTATCAGACTTGTACAGAATTCAGTTATTTTCCAAGTACATCTTCAAATAAACATCCATTTACTGATAACATTCATATGGATATGTTTTATAAAATGTGCACAAATTCGTTTGGTCCTGAATTTGATGAACAAAGAATTGAAGATGGCGTTAAGAAAACTAATGAAATGTATGGTGGATTGAAACCTAACGTAACTAATGTAATTTTTGTGAATGGAGACTTAGATCCTTATCATAGACTAGGGATCTTGGAAGATGTTTCATATGATGCGCCTGCGAAGGTTATCTCACAATCATCTCATTGCAGAGATTTATTTTCGAACAAAAAAGGAGATCACGAAGAACTTATAGAAGCAAGGAAATATGTGAAGTATTTAATTAAGAAGTGGATAGGTGCGGGAGAATATAAAAACTAATGTAAATTTTGAAGTAAAATAAATGTAAGCGAAAGGATGTAAAGTTTCTGTTTAAAAATAACTATTATAGGTCAGGACAGTTAAGTAAAACAAAAGGCTTTATTAAAAATAGTTGTGTATTTACTCATTACACGTTGTTCCTTAAAATAGGTTACTCGTTAACCAACACCCTGGGTTACATACACGGATGTTGATGTTATATTAAAAATCGTTATTAAAATACGAAACTATTTCGACTACGCTGCTATAGCTATAAATTTTGAACAGAATTATATCGAAATGCTTGGATTTATCAGTCAGACAACGCTACTTGCAAATGATGTACCAATGACAGTAACAGTCTTAACGAATAAATTAACATATACATACATTTTAATATTGACAATAAATATCTAAATAACAATATTGTTAGGTAAGTACTGTATTGTTTTGATGATTCTTATTTTGTTCTTCCGGAACATACTCAGTTGTCCTTAATTTTAAGAATGTTTATTTATTAAGAAACGTACAAGACACAAATTGGTAACAAGATTAGCACCTTTAAAGATAATTTTGAATGTACAACGCTCGGATTAACAAATTATTGTCTGTAAAATGCATACAATAGTGTACTTAATCCACTAAGGACTATGCTACCGTACGTACATACAATAACTAGAAATTGTAAACAATAAAAAATTAAGTATACACATAGTTCTGCTAATTCTAGTACTAAATTTTTATTGTACACAAATAAACTAAATAATGATTATATTTTGACAATATGCTATCATTCATATTGTCTGCTAAACAGATTAAAGTATTAATGATATAATTAATTGAGTATTGGACAGCGGAAATAGGACTGTTGAAACTGCAAACAACTTAAAAACAATATCTAAAGAAATATTTACAAGTAGATCTAATGACATTAATTAAGTTCCTCACTACATCTAAGTACACTTAATTGTAAGCTTAAAAGGAAATTATAATATAACTTTACATACATACAGTAATAAACTACTTAACGTGAATGAATACAAAATAAAATTGACGGAATTGAAAATTAAATAATTTTTGATGATTTTTTTGCAAGGGACAACCTAATAAAATCAGTTTTCGTAATAGCAGAACTTCCTTAACAATTAAAATATCTCCCAACCCTGTTTTGACTAGGATTGACACCTTAACTAAGTAAAGACGAAAATGTTTAAACGACAAGAAGACACGTTGTGATGCATTGAACACTTCATCTATAGAATTGGCAGTGATGGTTAACTTAGTTTCGTTTATCTTTACATTATTAATTAAATACGTATTAATATTGGTAAACTTCATCACTTACTTAGTTTATTTAAAATATAAAGTTTCATGATTATAAAATTCCTCATAACATATTTTATTACTCGCAGTAACATTGTTTACAAGATGTTCGTGTCGTCACCGATTACTATAGCATCGGTATTGTATATTTGAGAGCTTATTATAATTTACAAAATCGTAAATATTTACAAGTGTCCTACTTAAAAAACTTCAAGATACAGTCATATCAAGTGTTTATTTTTATATATGACCACAAATGTACATCAAAACTCTTACAAAGTTAAATCGGCAGTGTAACATGTCGCAAATATTGTTGACAAATGTTCTTTGTAAGTAAATTTCGACACGAATGTATCAATTTCTTAGGTCTAAGGTACTAAGCCAAATTTCGGATGAAGCACTTTAATCCCACTCGCCGATGAACATGTGACGGGCGTGCGGCGCCGGCGGCGGCGGGAAGCCGCGCCCGGGGACTGGCAAACGACCATACAATGCGTAAGGGTCATAATGATCTCCGTCTGTAATATTAAATGCATTATAGGAAAAGAAACATTCACAGCACTCGATGGTATATTTACAATGTTTTGACCCATTAGTAGAGATGATAATGGACTGAATATAATTTAGAAAAGTATTTGTATTGAAATGGAAATATTTATGTATTTCTGTGCCAAATTTGTGTCCATTTAGGTCAAGTTGAAGTAATAACAGAATATTTGAATGTATAATTACCGGAATAATTTGTGGTCGATAAACTGTTATAATATCATGAAATAACCTAGTGCATCGCGTACTTACAAAATTCAAAAATATATAGAAGAAAAAGTTATGTAATTAATATACAGCTCAGCTACAAAAAATACACTGTTTCTTATAAAAGATAATAAACATACTTGAATATACGATAACTGGCCGCGTGGATGCTGCAATTAGGATGAAAGCAAAGCTGCAATGTTTTAGGAGAAATCTTAGTCACACACAGAACCAAGAAAGATGAGATAGACATGTAAATTTTGTTAGTCATCTGTGAAATTAGGGGTGAACACAATATGTGTGAAAAAGACACTGAAGTGAAGACAAGTTACGAGGCGAAAAGTGCTACCAAGCCAAGCGAACAAATAACAGAAAGTTGAATACCAAGGTTGGAGCGAAGATTCCGCTTCGAGGCGGTGGGATTAAAGTGCGGGGTTAGTCTGTATGTACACTAGCGGGGCTGCTGGATCACGAGGGGACGCAGCCGAGGCTCCCTGTTCGGATAGAATTGGTACATGAGCTTCTCCTTTTTCACGGGACGGTCGTACGCACCAATTCCGCTCTCGTATGAGCGAGCGTGCCACAGCGCAGCGGGCGGCATGGGCGCGTGCGCGTACGGTGCCATATGCGGCGGGAACGGCCCTGGGTGCGCATGAGCCACGCTGAAGCGCTTGCTGGGAACTGGAGCTTCCTTCAATGATAGACGTTCAGTCATGACCGGCAGCACATGCTTTCCCGTCGCCTTCACGAAGTTCGGGACGCGTGCTCGAAGGCCGCAGTAGTACGGATCATCTGCAAAATAAACCAAAATATACTTTATCTATACTAACGTAAGGTATATGGGGTAATCTAATGGTACTATTGAACAGAATAAAAAAACATAAGGAAGCTGCAGTATCCCTGAGTAGAATACCTAGGCATATTTTGTCTTAAGGCTTTGTGTTATCCTAATCCTACTCTAAGCGAGTGAAGTCCCGGGCTAAAACAAGTGCTATATAAAATGTAAAGACCACCAAGAGGCGAGCCAATTCTCAGAAACGACGGTTTACATTACAGCGTTAGTACTAATGTGAGTGTTAGATTGAACATTGCACATTTGCACACTCTTAGAACACATACTACACATTGCATTTCCATGTTCCGCATCCTACGCCCGACTTGGTGCAAGCGCCGTCGATTCAAATATCAAGGATACGCCTAAATGCCAGAGGCGGTTTCGACACATCGGGGCATTGTCTTGGCGTAACCTCTGCACCTCCTCGGCTGATGAACGGTATGCGGCGACCGTCAAATTAGAACGTGCGAGTGAACCAAATACGTCACACAATATCACCCAAAGGGGCTTGCGGATCGTGACTCGTAAGACAGTCATTTGATACAGGACTGACGTATCCTGTTTCAAACTGATGCTATAATTACTAAATATTTTTCGACGAAGTCTAGTCAGATCTAGTCAGATCTATTCAATGATTGGATTTCAAAACAAGAAAATTGGTACATTGCTTCAAATAAAAATACAGTTAATTATTTAATTGTATTTTATTGAATAGCTTGCCTAAGTCAGCAATAATTTTATTATAGTACTTTAAATTATATAAGAGAGTTGTCTAGTAGTTTCTTACGGATGCATCCCAAGTTTTATTACGAATAGTTGACAAATTAACGACCTTCTAAAATCCCTTATTAAGGCCATATTTAACAATTTTCCGATCACTTAATTTCATTGAGAGTCGCTTTGTCGTGTTGTGATGTTTAGCTCGGTAAATAATAAATTTGGATCAGACTCAAAAGGTCCCCTTCTTTCTCGGTGATAAATCTTCATACGTTTTAAGTAATATATCTACCACCCTTATCGTTTTACTTGCAGCGTTTGAGTGAGTGTCTCTGTTTAATCTGTGATGTATGGGCACGGTCGTGCACTCATGCATTTTATTCACTTTTATGAAATGCAAATACAAGTATTCTTATATTTTTGCAATGAATTATAGCACTTTGGCTAGACTGTAACAATAGAATGCCATAATATGAGGGTGACATCAACTTACATAAAGTTTAGCTTCCATGTCTCACTCGAGACTATTAATTTACATTGCAGTTTTAAATTTATAATTTGAATATGATTACAAATTTAAAGTGCCAAACCTGAATTTTAACACTTAAAAGTCAATATTAATATTGTCTCTATCGAGACTCGACCTTGCCTATAAATACTCTTGAAAGACTTCTTAAGAGCCCAAGAGTACAATATTTCATGAAAATTGTCATAAATCTTGATAATGCGCGTGGACATCATATATTTATAAACGATCTATCCGCAGCTGATATTGATATAATGTTCACACTTGCAACATGGAGTAGTATAAATTGCAGCCGTGCTCGATAAATCCGTTGGGTTGTCAGCGCGTCGTGTCCTTGCCGTAAGGGTCATGTAACCGTGGCGATTGTTGGACTAATATTGTCACCGGCTCAAAGTGATATCTGTTTTGTTAAGGACTAACATTAATCGCCTACGTAATAGTACATTAGCAGATTCATAAATGCATTTCGTTTCTAGGGCTATGAAAAACGTTAACATGGCAAGACGTTTTATTTTAATCGCACAAATGGATTTCAATTATATCAGTACTGGATCCATAAATTAGAGGATGTATAAAAATAAGAAGTCTTGTGTGAATAGAGAATTGTGTCACTGGAAACAATTTGTCCTTTACCGACAAATTATGAGGTAGGTAGGTAATGTCCCAATATGGTGAGCCTTCGCGGGCCATTCTACAAGGAGGCGCCTTCAGAAACACAACCTTTTAAATACTGTTACGGCCTTAAGGCAAGACAGAACATCGCTGTTCTTCTCCCGATCTGGAGAATTTATTTTTTCCAAGTAATTAATGCTAGGATTGTCTGCTTCATTTTTCAGCTTTTCTTTTGTATTTAAGACGAACACACGGTCGACGGTGTAACTTATGAGGCGAATTGTACGTAATTAGGCGCTTGTAATTGAAAGGGTATTAACTTACCGTATTTCTTGTTGTCCTTGCCTTTGTCCGACTTGCCTCGCGGGAACTGATTTGGGACGCGTCCATTTCCTTCGGTGTCATCGTAATCAGGCTGGAAAAGGAGTTCAAATTTCAACTGATATACAAATCAAATTTAGAAGACTAGGAATTAGTCAATACCAGACTCCCATACATATTAAACCTAGAGAACATAAGCCAGAAGAAAAGAAATATTCAAAACCTAGCATTTCGACCGAAATACAACAAAAATAAAATTAATGCGTGGGTGCCTTACAATCTTTTAGATTGTAACGAGTCATGGACAAACGATAAATGTTGATATAGCGAAAGAATCTTATCAAGAAGTTGGGAATTATGAAAACCACCCTATTCACAAAGCATTTTTAAGGTAATACGCAACACTTGTAGGCTTTAACGAGATTGTGAAGGTTAACTGACAAACAAAAGACATTGTTCATTTGTACATTGTCACACGAAGCTTTCGCGACCATAGCGCGTTTAGGGAAACCAATGAAAGAGCAAAGTCCAAGTGTTCGAGTACAAATACTATTAGTCTTGGTTGATGTGATCTTAGATAGGGGATCAGTGCGTGTCCCGCTGGGTGGAACCATTGTCCCCGGTTGTTTGCTCGCGATAACCCGTGTCTACAATTATCTAACAAAAATTTAGAAGTGATGGGCGTTAATCGCGTTGAACTTTCACTTCTATCGAATAAGCTACTCACTTATGTTGAAAATTTTGAGATTATGGATTAGATTATATATGATATGAGATTACTAAAAAAAGGAAAATAATGCGCCTACTAAATTACGTAAGCTCGTAAAAACATAAACATGATTGTTCCACTTTCTAGTAATCTAGACGGATATCTTGGAAATTTGCATAGAAAAATAGCAAACATGCAAATGATTTGTAACATGACGAAATAAGAAAATAATTAACATTATTCTGAGGATGAGGACAAATGATAAATCTTAGTAATCAAACGATGACAATGATGAAACCATAAAATGCCTAGGAAAGTTGAAATGATTATTGTGTACCAATGTTAAAACGAAATCCAATAGTGACGTCAGAAAGCAAGCCGACTCGTTTAAACCTAAAATGGCACTAGTTACTAGTTAATCATGCCCACGCAATTATACTGTTGTATCTGGACTCGAAAACATAAGCTTAAATTTAATACAAATGATAAAAGAGACGGCAAAATAAAATGTATTTTAACCTGCTCAAAGTTGTACATAAGTTTTGTAACTTATTATATCAGTACACAAAAAATACACAAAAATAAAATTAAGGTTTTTTTTTATCGATCCTTTTTTTTTTCTTGCCCAAATAAGTTCTGTAGGTACAATTGTTAAAAGTGTTTACTAAATTATTTCAAGAAAACAGTATTCTCAGTCATAGGCGGCTCTAGTATCTCCAAATAATTAGAAATGAAGTAAATCTTTTGGTTAAAATCCGGTTGGGTTTCGCGTTAGCCGGATAACTAACTAACGAAAATAATTCAAAGGCTGTACAGATGACTGCGTTTGATACTAAAAAAGTATATATTCCAATTTGCATAAATTGGCCCTTTATCACTAAAGCCTCTTTTAAAACGCAAATTTGGTCGCATACATTAAAAGCTCCCGTGATTCATGGATTGGGATTTAGTAACGTCTTTATCTCCAATTCATTTATTTTGGGATTATATTTGAGGATACTTTAAGTGATCATAAATTAAATCATTACTACATTACTCAAATCATTGGACGCGCTTCCCTTTTAAAATTTATTTGGATGCTAATGGAATTCATTTTCGCCATGATAAGACAGAACAATTTTGTAATTTGTTTGGAAAGAAATTTATTTTTACCGAATCTTCTTTCGCAATTATAGAACAATTGCAAGCAAAGGCTACCGACGGGTGTTCATTATGAGTTGGGATAAAAAAGACAAGCAAGCATATCATTGTAATAAAAATAGACATGCTATTGCCAGAAGCGTCTTGATGTGAAAACTTAACAATGTAAAAATAATTCTTAATGCAATTTTTAGTTTGAAAATTACTTCTCCGATCCAAACCACATCGCATATTGAGATGAAGCTTTCGAGCACGTAGACTAGTTTATTATTCAATCTAAAAGCGGAAAGCGTAAAACCATCTCCTTTTAGCACCAAGGCTCGGGAAATATTATATTCGTATAAATTGAATTTTGGAACGTGAGTTATATTTTTAAATTAAGTGATTGGTGTATTGCGGTCGGTTTAGCATACAAGTGTGTAGTATATGAAAGGTTATTTTTATTGAAGATTAATAACATACTATTACTATATTAAGCGAATTACTTTCAAGGTACTTTTGATCAACCGCATTTTTTGAGGCTTAAAGTAATTAATTAATGTTTGTAATTAGGAATTAAAAAAAAAAAATACAAAAATATCGATAATATAAATTTATCTTGTTGGTTAATTAAGTAATAATTTGCAGACGAATGCAAGTTTGCCGAAACATTGAGGAAAATTAACATTATTCTTAGGACGTCTTCATGTAATATAGCATACTTGAAATCATCAGCAAAAGTAATTCAGGCATGTAAAGCTCTCTGTTAGTTTTAAGACAGAGGTAATTTAAAAAAATATGAAATAGAATATACCAACTGGAGATCTCTACTTTATAGACGATCGTAGTCAAAATATTACTCTGATGTAGTGTTGTACTTCTGCGCTGAGTCAGGTAAGCTGTGCTGGCAGTAAGGTTAAAGTATGGTACTAGCACAGTGAGTCCTCTTCAACAATAGGATTGGCACCGCGCTAGTGGTACCCCTATCGAAAGTGTTATTACGCTATTGTGATCGCTAACCATCAGGTAACCGTACGCTTGCTTATTAACTTCTTGCAATAAAAAAAGTTCTTTTCATAGCCTGCATAAAGTACATATCATATTATATTATATAAATACCTTGGGTATATCAGCTGGCCCGTAGCCGTTCTCCCTGGGCGGTGGTAGTTTCGGAGGCTTTTCTCCTTTCCTTTGCCCCATCTGCATCATCAGCTGTTCCCTGGTAGCAGCGACCATGCCGTGACCATTGTTGTTATTATGACTGTAGCCTCCAGAGCTGCCGCTGGATCCAGAACCGTTGGCGTTGGAGCTGGCGATACTGTAGGGATCCTCGTCAGGGATCGGGATGCGTGGACGGTTTTTGATGTCCATAGGTCTTTGAACTGTTGGCAAAAGAAAGTCTTCTTTATTATTGAGAATCCAACAAAATTTTATGACTCATTTTTATGACGTATGGTTACACTAAGATGATGATAAAGGGCTAGTTTAACTTCTTAGCACGGAGGCTGGCCGTTGGCCAAGTAGAAAACCTGATTGCAAGTGCAAAGTTATAATTATAATGGACACTAGTATTTGCCTTAATTTAAGGTGATTGATTGGATTTATCGAAAGGTTGGTTTTATATCAATTATCTGGTGTCCATCATACAATCTTTGCTTCGCTTGGGACCAGATGCCGCTGGGTGGTGACGTCCGAAAATTATTATATTTTATAATTTACAATTTGATTATAATCCTGAAATAATTATGTATATACTTCAAATTACAATATGTATAAATTACTCATTGTAGATTTCGAATGCTTTAAGCTTAGTCTTCAGTTCAGTTTGAAACGTTCCATTCTTATGTCACTGAAGACGTTGCAAGTGTTGTAACCAGCCTGCAAATATCAAAGTTTATATATCTGTAATGCCTACATATTTCCCAAAAGATTGTCTAATAAACGTTTCCAACACACAACAATTGGAAACATTTAACGTCGCTTGCGCAACTGGCTGCATGAATGTTAGGTCGTGATGTTCAGATCGGATGGCAATCACTGCTCTACACGACTCACAACCTACGGTTATTAGCTATACTGTGTTAAAGGTTGGGAACTGCATTACACCTCCGATGTCATTATCCCTGAATTTGATATAAAAATTAACTAATCATCAACGATGGGCTAGGCCACATAATCCAAACTTAATATTATAAGTGCGAATGTGGGGTCTTTTGTTAAATGGTTACGCTTTAACGCTTTAAATACTCTACCGATCATCGCAGGTAAAATCAGGTATATACTACAGTATACATATGCTAAAGTAAATATTTGCTGCTCTTTCAATTTGCTAAATCTTAGTGCTCGTAGAACTTAAAGCGACGTTTTGCAGTAAGCGCGCAACGATTGCGTTCGTCCCGGATAAGTGTCTAAAATGTTCGATTAAGCCCCAATAATGTATTTTAAATTGAATGATCAAGCGGAAACGATCAAATATAAGTGCACCAATAGGCAATTACATCGAATGTTATTCCTAATTACCAGTCCCTTTGATTTGGATTGCTGTACAGCGCTCCAATTCAAGGTGCCATTAAGATAATTCATCTACAAATTATAGGGATACATTGGAAGTATTTGGAAGCAATTGATTGCATAGCATTATTAGCAAATGCAAGGTCACATTAAAAAGTAATTTCTTAGACACTTTAAAATGTATTTGATTTTGAAGGTTTTAACAAACAAACATTAATTTCACGTCATCTTAGTTGAAAATGATAGACTTTTGTCTGGAAATACCGCAGACGCCATTTCGAAACGGGATTAGAATCCAGATTAGTTCAGCCAAAGACTTGAATGCTAATATGACGTGTGCATCCACCACCTGCTTTAAATGCAAAGAAAATAACGAGTATCTATTTACAAAAAAACAGGGTTCATTTTCCAGGCATGTGGTGAATGAGTAATAAAACATTATTTATATTTATAAAAAAATAATATCAATCACGTAAATGATATAAAAATCAAATAGGCCAGGCCAATTGAATGGTTTCTGTTTCACAAGTCTCTGTCTCTCTGTCCAAGGAGAATCGGATCCTAACATTAATCTATGTATAATATGATTTTAATAAATCTAATAAATAATAGATTCCAGATGTTGAAGAAATATAAGGTAAGAGATAAAAATATAATATGTACTGAAACTAACAGTTACCGCGACTTTGCCTCCACATATTTTGTCTGAGGAATGTTGTCAAGGAAACACTTCATCAATGAAATTTGAGTATTTGACCCTCTCACCGAGTTAATGAAGCGTCGGTTGCATATTAAGAAATCTACAATATTTCATTGGAGAACATTTACAAAAAATCCTTTATTATATTGAACAAAAACATTCTACGTCCCTGCTCTGATTTAGGACTTGCAACCGTTTGAGCAACAACCGATATTCAGATCACTTTCGTATTTCATTCGCAGCATGCTTCCTATTGTAGCCCCGCGCCATTTTGCATAACATCGGTCACGATCTGAACCTGCCCCAGTCTTTAATGTTTCAATTGGCGACCGTTTAAAATTCAAAGTGAATTCTGAACTAATGGGTAACTAAACGGTGTCACTCCAACCCGGTGATCTAGTTATGCCATGCTCAATCACGAATATCTCGTTCGATCTTTGTTATGAAATCAAATTTTGATGGTGTTATGAAAATCATGTGTGCAAACAATGCAGAGGCTTAAGATCGGTTTGATTTATCTGTTAGTACATATCATAATGTAAATGTATTTATTATTAAATCTGTTAATAATAAAATTAAAGATCTTATCGTAGAATAATGAAAGACAGAAGCGTGTTAACAGTTTTTTATTCAGACTAGTGCTATTGAATTTTAATTAATTTAATTATTACAGTATGTAGATCTACAAAGGTCATAAGATAAATCAGGACACTGACCTAAAGCTAGAGCATTTCGAGTGATATTTATAAAGGGAAGGTCCCCACGGTAATGTCACGATTTCTGTATAGAAAACCTTAACTACTAAGCTCAATAGATTTATTTGAGTTCCTCGACCGATAAACAGTGGTTCTACCGCGAAACCACGGCAGGAAATCTATGGGAGTATCTTATCCAGCTTAGAAAATCACGGGAATCTAGTAATGCGGTTTCTTTCCCATAGATTCGCGATGATTTGAACAAACCAATATTAGATGGTGAATTGTTGTTAAGTTGGCAATATGGGTGTATAGATTGTTAGAAATTTGCAGTATAGTTTGAGTGAAATGAGGTGCAATACATCATGAGATCGAAGGAAGATTGCATTGTTGCTCAACAATAAAGGAGACTACTCAGAAGTGAGGCTCTGCATAGTTGATGCGGTTGCGTGCTATGGGAACTAAATCAGATTCGTAATTTATAATGAAGTTATTTTATTAACAAGCTACACCCACGAGAACAATTTATACATACTTATATTGACAGTATTACATGCCTGATCGATCTCAAGATATTTTTTTCTTTAATTTATAGAAAATTTGTAGGGTTAGTATGGCGGGCTAAAGTTTCTTCAACATCATCTTGAGATACAGCCTTAAGTGATAAGAAATAACGTGTACTATGGGTTTTTGGAAAACATCCCGTAGGAATTGCTTCGAGGGCGATTACTTCAAAGCGAAAATTCTGATCAGTTAACGGATTTCTTTCCCAAGAATGGTTTGTGTAATCCGGGGTGGGTCAGACGATTAATTTGTCTATACCTTGTCTGATAAAAATATATAACCATACTTAATTAACTATCCAATAATAACAAGGTATCGAATATCATCTGCTTTTTGCAGCTGTTTTCATCTCGGTTGCGGAAGACATGCAGTAGTCTGCCCATTACTCGCTGATCACCTTGCAATGATAAAAACCAGTTCACTTTTGATCGCGACACACCAATTACATCGATATCGTCTCAGAGTAGATAATATACTACGTACAAATATCGTCTTAATAATCCTGCCGACCTCGAACCTTTAACATCATCCTCTTATAAATAATTTCATGACTTACATCTGGACTCTGTGCCCTATTTAAGCTATATTGTTGAACAAATGTTATTTTGAAACGCAAGGCTCTTTCAACGATTACTTTGAATGAAGTACCTACATTCGCAGTTTCGCGTGAGAACTTTAGTGTATATTAATAATTTTGTATATTCGTTAGTAAGTTTTAAATGATAAGTTTAGAGGTCAGTTCATTGTTGTTCTTTAGTGGTGGAGGAGCGGGCAAGGTAACTGTAACATTGTTTGATGTTGCGGCGTCTGCAGTAAGCGTACACTTGCATGTAACTACGTACAATTCAATGTTAATTAACGCTGTCGTTGATGACGCGTGACTGATGCACCGCGGAGTCCTTGTAACTGATGATGTAGTGACACTTCAAGTTAACAATTTGCATGCAGATGAATTCGCAAATATTCGTGTTGGTGATTAATATTCTGATAGTTATTTCAGTATTTAAAGCGGGGTCATATTACAATGGCGTAGCGTGGTTAATACGAGTGGCTGGTGATACAGCAATGCAGCTAACAGTTCAGCAGTGCGATGTGTCTTTGTCTCTGGTATCAGTGTTAGGCAATTCATTTACTATGACACCTATTGTGCTTTCGCGATATTTGTGTTGATTTTGTTGCTATTGTGTTGTGCTAAAGGCGGTGTAAAATCACTTTACTGCTGCTGTCAAGTTAAATTATATTGCGAGGATATAAAGTAACAAACAATTAATAAACAAAAATAATTCTATTCTATTTAGCAGCTCTTATATTAACTTTCAAGAATTGACTCAATATTAAAATCGTTTACTTTTTATAAATTTTAATAATGAAAAATCAATTCATGTTCTATTCTACAATAGTTAGCTTTAAGGCGCTCTTGTCACTAGCCTTTTAACTCAGTTAATAATGTGTACATGTCACATTACTGAATAATTTTTTGGGTACCTTAAATTATTTCCGGAAGATTAGTCGCTAAGTGAGGTATCAAAATGAAGCTAGTGGGCATTTCGAAGACATCAAGACAGGTGTTTTCTAACTCAACTGAATTTGATGAATAAGTAATAATCTAAATATGCGGAACTATAAAGCACATAATATATGTATCGAGCGCTTCATTAGTGAAGTGGTCTCAGCAATATTGGCTTGACGAAATCATTTCCTGGTGTCAGCTTTTTGTTCTGCGCAAATGTACCGTGGTTTTCGTTATGGATGGTTAGCAATTTTTTTTTTTTTGGACATTATCACACAGCGCCATCTGGCCCCAAACTAAGCAAAGCTTGTACTATGGGAACCAGCAGGTGATATAATACTTACATACTTTTTTTTTCGTAAATACATACTTATAATACATACCAAACGCCCAGACGCAAGACAAACATATTTGTCACATAAATGTTTGCCCCGGCGGGACTCGAACCCGCGACCTCTAGCGTAGCAGTCAGGTGTACTAACCACTAGACCAGCGGTCTCGTCTATTAATAAACTGGATATACAAATAACAGAGAATTTTATCAATTTTTCATATAAGTTCACTGAAATTTGTTTATTGTTTTATTTAATTTACTTTTGTAATGAGCATTATTTCTAAATATATTATTACTCAACTTTTTCGATCTGTAATGTACCAATGTTGCGGTTGTCTCGTTATTACATAAAGCTAAATGGAGTTTATTGTTATAACGTTAGCAAATTGCTCATCAAAAAACCAAATGGAATCTTACGATGTCTTATTAATTTTGCCTTGACCATGTTATACCTTATCGACATCAATAAAAAAAAAACTATTAGTGCAAAAACAAAGTGCTATATCCATCCAAATTTAAGCCTTCGATCGTGGCTTGATTTTACCAGTTCACAATTAACTTGAAAAGATGATATCAAATATATCAAGTTTTTAGTAAGGAAGCCACTGTTTTTATGTATCTTACGAAGCAAGTATCCTGAGAATCGTAATATACTGTCGGGCAATATGGCATGAATATGTGCGCAGTGTTTAAGCATTGCCGTTTTTATAGTAAACTAGCGACCCGCCCCGGCTTCGCACGACCAGCGCTAGCCATATAAGTTAAATACCTACATAACACAAATGAATTATACATATAAACCTTCATCTTGAATTATTCTATCTATTACACCTCATCAAAATCCGTTGTGTAGTTTTAAAGATCGCATACACAGCTACAGACAGACAGCGGGAAGCGACTTCGTTATATACTACGTAGTGATTCATTTTAAGGTTTAAATTAATAGTAATTTGATTCGTTCGACGCGTTATTTATTTTGTATAAGTATATACATTACAATTATGTATTTATATGCGTACTTGATGTATGGTTTTTAAATAATGGACGAAGAGTAGCTAAATTAATGATTGGGTCTTAGAAGTGATAATGAGTTGTCATATTTTATCAAAATCAATATCAAAATTCCGTGACTAATATTCGGTATTCTTTTCCGTGACTACATTGGTTTTCATATCAGGTGTTCTACAGTAATGCGTTTAAAAAATTGCATTGTACTGGTTTCATACCGACAAAGACAATTAGCGTCGCAAGTGACACGAGAAAGCTGGTGCCGACCAAGGCCAATCACGTGACACACGGACATGACTCGGTCGACCAACAGCTGTTTGTTTGATTGAGCCATTGCAAATATCATATGTATAAAATGTTATGTGTGCAATATAATGTCAATTAAATATTTTAATTGTGTTGAAACTTGAATTCTTTCATAATAAAAAATACGTTTCCCTCATCAAACCCTTCATTTGATACCCTTATCATAGGGGTTAGTGTGGAAAACGCTTTATTATAATCACACTTTTTTATTACCTTGACCTGGTATATTATGTATGTATGTACCGTACCGTACCTATACCTATATCAATCACTTAAATTTCCAATGTAATTTTCACTGACTTCAAGACGTGTGTCAATTTTGAAAATATTTTTTTCCTAATATCCTGATCACCAGGATAAAAAATATACATATTGGAGCGTGTTTTTTTAAACTATATTTTCACTCACCCGGCGGCAGCTTTGATTTCAGCATGTCCATGGCGACTACATTGATGACTAGCACCCATATGGGACACTCTAGGAGGTCACCGTCTGACTTTACGAAGGCTACCGCGCTGAGACACTGCGTTTCCAAACGTCTGCGGTCAGGGTACGCGCGCCGAAGCTCTCGATTCACGTTTGATTGAAATTTCTTCATGTCGAATAGCTGAAAACAGTAAGTTGAATTAATGAAGTTATCCACGAATAATCATACAGACATAGCATCACGCAGAGGCCCTTTCGAAGCAGTCGGAGACTAAAGCTATAACAGTCTCTTTTTGAAACTTTAATCACTATCACGTGACAACCACGTGACATTTTCGTAATAGCTAATTCTTAGGTTCGTCGCCATTAAATTACAGAAAAAGGATTTTTATCCTTAATGGAAGATCTCCCGGGCAATGGAATCTCCGTAAACGTTTCAGGTAGCCGAACTTAACAAATTATTTAAATGGAACAAACAGACAAATCAATGTATGCGTGGAGAGAGATCTTATCGAATTAATATTACATAACGAGACATCGGCCGATAATGAGAAGACAATCGATGCATCAGACAAACGTATAGCTTACGTCATGACTATGCACGACTGTTTAATTAAAGGAGATGAAAAACAGCTTCCAATAGATTAATGAAATAAACGAGGGCTATCTTAATTAAAAATACATCACTATTTTATCATTAGATTGAGAAGAAGAAGCGATTCTAGGTTCAGTTATAAACAAAATATTAGTACTAATTAAGCAGTTGGACTGAAAATGAAGATAGCATATGCCTAAATATTTGTATTTGTACAACAGATGCTCAGGACATTTTTGTGTTAACTGTGTATTTTAGAATTAATTATCTAATTAATAGACAAATAACTAGTGTAGTAGAAAATTAAGACATACACTAACAAGTGTCATAGCACTAACATTCCCATACAAACGATATACTCGTAGTTAAAGATAAAGTAAAATCGCCGAGTCAGATGCATCGAACGAATTGATTGCTGCCGGTGAAGACGTTACATAACCGATGCACTTTGAAGACGTCATGTCTGTGGTCTTACATCAAGATGTCTAAATGCCAGCAGACATTGAACAAGACGATATTATCTACAAAAACTCGCCGCTACTCCAACTCATTTCGGTTATATTGATGCGTTTTCGAGTATTTTAATTATTGGTGGCATGTTTGTTGTGCCTCCATTGTTGTGTTACAAAACTAACAGTTACGTCATTAGTTAATTGGTAATGTTCTCGGAACTTGATGAATTGTGTTGTGTTTAACGCAAGTTCGTTAACAGGATTTAGTGATGTGTGTGATAGATAGTTTGTTTATTTACTTCACAACAACAATATATACCTAAGTATCGTTATAACTACAATTGCAACGTACTGCTGGTAATACAACTTCTAATCTAGTAAGTTCTAAAATATTTCACTAAGTATCTATAAGCTAATTTAGTTTTCGGAACCAAGCATAGTTGACATGAACGATAACATTCTACCTTATTAGTCACAAGGGAATTTGGTGTGAGAACTCGACGAATCGTTAAGAAAAATCTAGGAGATCGCGAGGTTTCAACATTGGTATTGTCTTGAACATTTTAATGGAGATTATGTCTACTTTACACGATACCTGAACATGTTCTTTCAAAAACAATATTAAACTAACCGTGACTCATCACAATCATCGCAACAAGTTATTTAGATGCTTCAAAACTTCATTCGATTTGGCTTAACCTTGTCTTCATCCAATCAATTTTGGAGTTCTCTTTTGTAAGTGTGCAATTAATATACCTAGAAGTAAAAGTGAATCTTCTTACTATCTTCGAAGGAAATGGAATAATAAACAGTGAGGCAATGACCGCTTCTTTACCTCCTAATGGTGCTATCGTTGCATTGTTCGCTACAAAAGTTACGTAAAACTCTACGGGTAATGATGTATGAAGAACTAATTAATCTATTCTAGGAAACAAACTTTGCTAGACAAAGAAACTACTGGATTTTACGCTATGTTTGAATAATCTAAATTTGAGTTTTAATTCACTTTCTGTATTTTGTCTAATATACATACATCTGACCAAACATGAAATCCTTTTTGGGGTAGGCAAAAACCTTAGAGCCCAATTACACTCTTGAATTGCTTATATCGATATTAATTTCGTATATATGAAATTTCAATTTGTAATAAACTTCTGTGGTTTTCCATTGTAACTCTGAAGACTTATGACCAAAAGGTTTTCCTTTACTGAGTTATTGTGCATTAAAATTGAATGAGTGTACGACAGGAAGTCCCTATAATCTTTTGAAGAGCATCTTTAGAAATTTCGTAACAAAATAGAGTAAAATATGTGGTAATGTCATGGTCAGAGTGAATCGTGCCCGTACACAATCTGTTCAGTCGTGATGCACTTCAAATGACCGAGGCGCAATAACAATGCATCTCTCATTAAAACTAATGCTCAACTACTTAATACTATTTTTTTCACACAGGAAAATGATTCTTACCTGGATATTTGAATATTTTCGAACAGCCACCAATAATTAACATTCTAGAGAAATAAATTTGATGCTTGATGAAGAAAGATTTGAGCCCATTAATTTTGTTCAAAATTAGGTACTTTATGTAAGCAAGCACCGTCATTACATGGCAACCATGAAATTAATAGACCGCAATTTCAACATCTTATTTCATAAACGCTACCATCTTGACGGAAATTATTATTGGTGCAGTTGATACCTACAAGCTAATAATACCATGAGCCAGTTTATTTTGATACTTTTATTACATAGTGTATAGAGTCTAAAGTCATTATATCAGAAAATTCGAAACATGAAGCAATTAAAGTTGTAGATTGTTCATTTGATGCAAGAGGAAGGATAAATGCAGAACGTATTCATTAAATATGTTATTATTTGAACGTATACACTGAAGTACTGAACAGTGTGATAAGTTTCTAGAAGCACAATGCAATTATTAAAGATGATAATTTTTACATTAATTGAAACTGTCGTGAGTATATCCATACAGAGGGAAAATATTTTGCAATAATTCTATGATACTTATGTATTTTTTAAACTTAATAGTTAACTAAATAAACCAGAAGAACATACGAGTAGAACCGCCTTATTAATCATTTCAGGGGACCAAACAATGCGTTCGTTTCAAGGCTTAAGCCATAATGAAAAATATTGAGAGTTAGATTAGTCCAAGAAAACGCATTTATTTCATTTGATTTTATTATTAGTAATTATCAGTGTTATTAATTTCATTGATACGAATACATTTCCAGCAATTATTAACAAGATAATTGTATTTATTATTTAATGGCTGCCTACGAAATAATGGATCTTATTCACCCTAAATAAATCTGTTACGTAATCTTAAACTGAATTTTTTGGACCAAATGATTTGGTAAATCTTACCTTAAATATTTTCTCCTGCTCTAGCGAGTAGCCAGGTAATTTAACAATGTCTTGTCCTATTGCTGTCTCGTCGTTGCTGGTGGCTGCGGTACTCTTCACAAACACACTACTCTTGGAGTAGCGCCTGATGAGTATATTACCGGCGTCATCCATTTTTATTTTGACACCCTGGAGAAAAAATATTTTATGGTTTTTATTTATTACATTATAATTTATTACAAAAACTAACAAATTAAAATCACATTCAGCATTCAATATTTTGATTGGGATGATTTGATCAAAATTTGCTTTTTCAACCGGTCAATAACCTCTTACACTATTGTGTAATATGCTACACTACATATTATTATTAGTATCATCGTATTTGCCAACCGTTACAATAATGATATCTAAATCTTATGTCGAAATCACGTCATCACTAAATACAAGGTCATTGCCTCGAATCGCTACAGATCTTATTATTTTAACACCATCTATCCTATCATGATTTATGACAAGGTGTTGTTTAACAAAAGAATGAGTTCCAATAACCGCATGACCTATGACATCAGCGACCTTAGTTCGTCTGTTAGAGCATGTCAAACGATTGTTAGCAACGTCAAATTTGGGTACAATTCTGATAGAACACCCGGAAGATATCGAGATAATTGACGGCGGATAATGTATGGGAATAATGTTGAAAAACTCGACAGTAATTGCAGTGAGGATGGATTTGTAATATGAGTGATATGATCATCAATACTGAATGATTTCATAGATTAGAGAATAGCCTTACAATCTTTATAATATACTAAATCCACATTGATAGTAGACAATCACAGTAAAGAACACTTGTTTTATTTATAGATTTAAAGTCTATAAAATAATATAAAACACTTAAGGATTAATTCAAGTTTAGTTCAAAAATTTCAATAGGTACCAACGAGTCAACGATTAATGACCCTAAATAAATATAACATGGATCGATAAATTCTGTTGAATGGATTAAATTGTTTATCAAATTGTATTGACAGATCAAAGGCGAAAAGAATATGATGCATGAGAAACCGATTATGCTTTAGACATTGTTGTCAAAGGTATGCTATGCACCTATGACAGATAACCTTTGGCAGTAAGACGACCTTGTCATTTGAAAAGATACAGAAAGTAAATGTACCATACACGAACATAGTACTGAGCTTGAAGTGATAAGATCTGTATGAATATATTACGGGATTGATGCTTCCTCGTCTGTTTTGTTTGTAAACTAAACATTTGCCTTTGAGTTTATTATCAGGTTGAGTTTAGATATGTAATATAATTACTGTGTTGTATCCCATTTATATTAAGACTAAAATGTATATGATGTGAAAATCAAAGCGGTAGGAAAAGAAATTTGGCAAGTCAGTTTTTTAACCCGGAAGTACGTTGTCGCTTATGTGTTAAGAATAACTTTATCAATCAAAGAAAATTATAAAATAATCATATTCCCGTTTATATATTATATAAAGAGTTGTTTACAAAGTTACTAAAACTACTGACAACGGGAAGTGTAGCAACACGAAGAGTGCGTGGTTTGACGAAACACGTTTTTAATTGTCGCACATCAGCCGGAATGCCTCGGGTCCACTAGTCCGTGGATAATGAATTCATAGCACAAGCAGTAGTTTAATACACTACGGCATCCACATTTTGAAATGATCGCCGAAGAAACACTGCGTATCAAATTAAGCTCCTCCCTAATGGTAATTTAAAATAGAACACCGAACAGAGAAGTGGCGACCTCAAACCTTCAAAAAGTAATTTCATACGAGCGATTTGTTTCAAGAACACAAAAATTAGGCACGGAGTATAAAGCTTCGATGGTTTTATCACCTGGCCTTAATAATATTTTATTGGTATTTACTAATTACATCATACAAAACCAATTGAACACAAAGCTTAATTTATAAGATTGAAATCAATTAGAACTGGTATGTGCAAATAGATCAAGCTTTTTTTTGTAGATCTGCTTATTACCTTAATGGACCGAATAGTTTAGAGATAAAATCAAGGCAATTGAATCTCAAGAGTTAAGTTAAATACGCATTTAGAAATATTTTGTCTATACACTAATAAGGCCGACCTTCTTTGTGTTCGGCATCTAGTTACTGCATCTCATTTGCATATCAAAAACATATTTTGGATTCCATTGTTTGGGCTTTGTTTAGCATTTTCTGCGACATTTGTTCTTATTTTAAGCTTTGCAACAAGCTTCATAATATATACCACTCCATCACTTCCTAGTACAACTGCAAAGGTAACATGTATTGTTACAATCTTCTTGACTTGTATAAGGAATGATAAAAGTTTGAATTGCAATTACTATATCAATGATGTCAGTAATTTCTTTAAATTCGTAATAGATGTGCTATTATAGCACCTTTGATTGTACTAATTTGTTACTCGTCACAAGATTATATGTGTACGTCATCATTAAACATGAGATTTTAGCAAAAAAGATGGTCACGCTTTAAGTTAAAGTTTTGATTGCTGAGGGTCATGAACTCATCACTGTGTTTAGCGTGGTGTCATCAGTCACTTGTACATCACGAAGCTGGGTATCATTAGCGCTAATTATGAATATGAAAAGGTACACACCTGTCCTATGTGTCTTTTTAGCTCATCTGTCTTCTGGTCTCTGTGTGGGTTGTCGAATCCGCAAAGGCCAATTCTGAAAAGATAGAAATAATGGAGTTGTGAAATCAGATATTCTGAGCAGATCGGCTATATTTTTGTTGCGATGATTTCTACATATTTTATGCTGGCACAAAGCCAAACCAATTTGAAATGGCAGTGAATGTGAAAAACACCCTTTGTTGTTGCATTGTTTACTAACACTGGCAGCCGCATGTAATTTACATGTTCCTATACCATTCATATCGACATTGGTTTTGCGTTGAATGTATACAATTTGTGATCTCCGGTAGGTTTGGTTTTATATTTTGCTTGTGCCCTTATTTTATTATAGTGTATTGCGTTGCATTGTCTCATTGTGTTGGGAGTATTTAAAACCTATGCGCCGTCGTTCGGTTCTCATGTAACAAATTGAATAACGACGACATAGGAATTCGTTTGAACATTTGTATTTCGTCAACGCGTTGGGTTGTATCGGAATATTGTATTCTCAAAACTGTTCCTTGGCATTGCCCTGAGAATGTCTACATTTGTCACTGTTTTGTATTCAACTTGGGAACAGAGTTGTTCGTGTGCTTACTGATTGGAAATTTCTATTGGGCTCTATGGGTACCATTGGTACTTGCGGAGTTTTCTATTGCAGCAGTGAAACTATTAACTATGGTTTGAATGATGAATAACGAAAGTTAATACGTAGTTTTCCGGACCTTGCATTTGAATAGTATTTAGTTGTAGAAAGTGAAATACGTGGTAAAATAATTGTTGACGACAAATTATAGTCATAGATGAGCCTGTAGAGCTTTCAATTTACAAATATAATTTATATTTCAAGCATTATTTTCAATAATGTCTTTGGCTTATGCAAATCACATTAAGCTGCACAAGCTTTAAATTGAGAAATGAAATTAAATACTGTTCGTAATTAAAATTAAAAAATACTACTTTTAAGGCAAGTGTAGAGTTAGAACATCCTGCTAATATTTGAGATGGAGCAACGACCTCGCTATTTTTGATACTTTACTAGTGGAAACAATTTCGAAGATACTTAGCAGGATTTCAAACAAACGTAGTGATTTACCTACCTTATCTACCTTAACGGTAAATACCTCCAACTGTACTATTGTTGCCATCCATTGTCAGTAAATATCACCTTATTATTCTCACAAAAGCGTTAATTTAAGCAAATTATTTTATAATAATAGCTCACTTGTACGTGTCCGCGTAGCATTGATTTATTTTTTAAATATATGTATTTCCAATTGACCTTAGATTTGGTGCGTGTTTTTAATAATGGAAAAGTAGGTCATGTCACTTGTTAGAGTTTTTTTAAGAAATCAAAGGAGATAAATAACTACCTTTTTAATTTTTTTCTGTTAAAACATGTACAATATAAATATGATTGTTTTTAATTCTTGTTTATTTTATAAGGGTAGCTTGAAGTTCTTTTCTTCATTACGTGTCTCCTTATAGTGAGCTTTTAATATACTAATATATACATGTAATTCAAATTCTCTTCTAAAATTAGATAGGAAAACATTTTCTATTTGGATCCTTTTTGGAACATTATCTATTTGGATTCCATTGCTACGACGAGTGAGTAGACTCAACAGAATCACACATCCATATTATGCAAATTCTTTCTTAACGCTTCTTCAAAACAGATATGTTTTGTTGGAAGCGGTTTGGTAAGGTATTTAAGCAAATATTCGTGTCAACTTTCTTCAAACAAGCAGTGTAAAGATGACTATCAAAACATACAATTGATGTCAATAACTATTTAGATGAAGATTCCTTCCCGTACGAACTTACTCAGTGCTGTTCTATCATAAATAAACGAGATGCTCACGAGGAGATCAGTATTTGATCTTCTAATTAAACCCACTGTTCAGAACTCCTCGTGCTTATAGGATAGTGAGCTTTCTCCAATCATATGGTTGGCAACGCGCTAGTGCTACCCTTGGTATTGCAGGCGTCTGTAGGCTATGGTGATCGGTAACCATCAGGTGAACCATACGCTTGCGGTATGAAGACAGCCAGTCTCACGAGGACGAAAGACTTGAAAATATTCACATAGTTTATTGTAATATTTTTTCATAAATTTTGGAACACAGTCTTTTACAGGCTCATGGTCTTTTGAGAGATCTGAGTCAATAAATAACTTACTTTGTTTTTTATGCTACTAAGGTGGCAAATAAGCACACGGCCCGCCTGATGGTAATCGGTTTGGGACGCTTGCAACACCAGGAGTACCCTCGCCTTGCTGACCCTAATATCTCAGAGTAGATAATGTAGAATAATATAGATAGTTTATATAGACCCGAGATTCCAAGTGATTAGTCGATGTGATGTCCAAAAGACAATTTGTTTGTGAAACAACAAACGGTTCTTACAAAGCTTTCGAATATCTGTTTATCAAGTATTTAATTTAATAATAAAATACTGTATAAATGTGTGTTTGAGCAGTGTGGCGGTGAGCGGCGACCTTGGCTGCGCATGCGCCACTCACCGGCTACTGTGTTGTTTGTACATTTCTCAAGCTGCGTCTATCGTGCTGATTCTAGAATAAAATTATTGATTGGCTTTTAAGATCGACTTCTTTAAGCTTGTTTAAAGAACTGGAAAGTCACGAAGCACGAACTAAAAATTCGTATGAACATTTTGAGTGTCATTTTCTAAACGTCAAAAGATGCTCATGTTCCCAGTACTGTAGCCTTAACAACAACTTTTGACTACATATTCATACGCTTTTGATAATTTTAGTATGGGAAAATTAAAAGCGCTGCGCTGGCGAAAAGTGGAACTAAAAATTATTGTGAACATTTTGAGATTTCACAAGTTACGTTTTCAAATACTTAGTCGCAAATCATTATTGGTGGGGCTACTGATATGATTTGCAATATGCTCTTTGTGTTTGATGGGGTAGTTTTTTACCTACCATCCCATGGACGGCCATGAGATTTGAAAGAGGCAGCAAGTAAGTACAATTAATATTATTAAACATTTTCTAATTATAATATTTTTCATTTCAACGACGTATCGATAAAAAATATCAACATTTTTGAAATTTATTCTAACCTAAAGGCGTGGGTGGACGGGTCACTGTTAAATTTCTTGATCAGGCGTCCACCTACTAGTGGGTGGACGGGTAACGACCCAACGTTACTACTTACTTACGAAGCAATTCTCACCTTATCAATATAGAATCGATAATTAGAAACATGTTATTTATAATGTCATAATCACAGACTTTGTCTGGACATGCGTGACTCGAGTCAAGGATTCTGTCAATTGTCTTAGTCCAATACCGAAACGTATGAAACAACCTTTGATATTGTTAATTCAATTATGTGTTATTTCGTTATTAAATCGATAAAGTCACGATTCGATTAATGAAATGTTGTTTCTTACAGATATGTAAATTACAGGCTGCCATTAGGGCAAATTATTTAAGGGTATTTGGTCATTAGGGAGAGACCGTAAGGTGTTTTTTCTAGTGAGCGGATATCATTATTATATCGTTAATGTTGTGTAGACCCTAAAACATCTGAATTAGAGCATTTCCTTTGTAATTTGAGTGTGTGGATGTATTCATTATGAATCCTTGAATAAGGTCTTCATATTAGAGTCATAAAATAATGAATGCTTGTACAGTACCAATTTATGACGCTGCTTTTGTAAAAGACAGATAAATAACGTATTTTCATTTAAATAATTACTTCAATAATTATTTAAATGAAGATAAATGTTATTTAACTTAAGCTTGTTATTTAATTTTAAAAATAAAAAATACTTTTGATCACTAACTGACACTATATTTTGATGATAACAATTTGTCAGATTATTACTCTATATACTTAATAATAGAAAGGTTTGTAATTGTGTTTCTAATGAAACTCAAAAACTTTAATACTATAACGCGGAGGACCTTACGGTATTTGAAATGGAAATTCAGCTGTTATTCTTTACGATTGAAGTTAGGTGTTTACGAAGCGCTTCTAAAAGTATATGTGGAACAATTTACGTTTTCCATCGGTGCAATTTACCGGAACACGTGCCTTGAATCTGTAGGTATGTCAACATTGATTTACTACTGGGATCGTAGACTATATTCAATGGAACTCCACTTTCCGATCAAACGATTTTTAAGATTAATACCATAGTTTGTTAAAGGAATTTCAATTGACTTACATTGCAATAAAACATGTATTTAATTTGCACTCAACTTGTAAACTGAGTATTGTCTGTGTATTACAAACATTTTTCTTATACACGTTGAGTTTTTGTATAATTGAAAACATCCGATTCCAACTACATTCCATATTTTATTAGTAGGTATTATATTTTTATACTTCAACCACTTTTTATATGGTTAAACTCAGTTTCGAACATAGCATCATATCATAACGATACTATATATATATTCGCGACTGCATGTAATACCTTTATCAAATTCCCGTCTCAACAAAATATCTTAGAAAAAGTACCTACCGTGAAAATTTTACGGCCGTTAAACTCTTGCAAATTTTCCGTGAAAACAAAGGATGAGCTGTTTTAGTTCGTCGGTCAAGTTTAGTGTCATGGTACTGTAGGGTGTGGTTAAAGGAACCATGGTCTAGTTTGCCGTGAAATTAACAAGCACCATTGTTTCTGGTTCATTTAATTCAACTAAACACAAAATAATTTGCTAACCATGGTTTTATACAAAATCAAGTTTTTTTTGTTTAATTCGACTACAAATACATTCAAGTAGAGAGAATCTACGCTCGATTCGGTGGGTAATTTTTGCTGCGTAGCGGAAATTTGAAGGGAATTTTGTGATCTATTTACATCACGCCTTCACGCCTAATTCGTGAAGTCTTTGTCACTGCATAGAAAACAGTAGCTTCGAAGGCGACTTTTTTGGATAAGTTATCCCATTAAAATTGGAGTCGCCCGACTGGGAACTGCACCTCCACCTTACAGAAGACCGCAGTGAAATAACACTAATTGGATGTAGTGTTGTGTTTCTGCGGTAAGGCTGCCAGTGCTCCACGAGGATACGCTGGGCTAGTAGTAATGCTGCTAGCACAGTGAGTCCTCATCAACAACATGGTTGGCGACCCGTTAGTGATATCCCTGGTATTGCTACCGGCTATAGGCTACGGTGACTGCTCACCACCAGGTGGGCCGTAAGCTTGTGTTACCACTTTACTGGTATTAAAAATCTTCATCTTTGCACCGATTGTTTTAATATAATATAAAGAAAATTTCATTATTTTTCCTTTAACATTATATATTTTTATTAAATATTATTAAACTTTGCTCTTACGATGTTATTACTGGGCATCATACCTTAAAGGCCTCGTCATATCTATTTCTTGGATTATTTACGTCCCTTTCTTTTGTATATGAAATGACAGTGAGCAAATGTGCAAGACCTCAGTTTAAATTTCGTAACATAATAAAAGAAAATCTGAATTATTGACGGTACAAAAGGTACAATATATTAGGTCCTTACATATGAAATTGGCGTTTTGTATGGGAGGAACAAAAAGTCGAATATTTTTTAATATAATATATTTAATTAATCAAAGTATGAACCATTATTTTCTATGCACTTTTGCCATCTCATAGGTAGTTCATTGATCCCTTTACTAAAAAAACCAGTCGGACGGGAATCAATAAAATCTTTGAAGGCGATTTGGACTGCCCCATCGGAGTTGAATTTTTTCCCTTGCAAGAAGTTATCCAAATTTCGAAAAAAATGGTAATCTGTTGGAGCAAGGTCCGGGGAGTACGGAGGATGTCTTAGACTTTCCAATTGAAGCTCTTCTAATTTAGTAGCCGTCTGTAGCGCAGTGTGTGGTCTAGCGTTGTCGTGAAGCAGCAGTGGCGTGGAGCGATTGACCAGCCTAGGTTGTTTAGCCGCTAGCTTTTCCATCATGGTTTGCAATTCCTGACAATAGACATCAGCCGTAATAGTCTGGCCAGATTTGAAAAAACTGTAATGAACAATACCGGCACTAGTCCACCAAACGCTTACAAGTAACTTTTTTGGGGTTAATTTTCGCTTGGGGCAGGATTTGGCTGGCTGGCCAGGATCTAACCATTGCGCTGAGCGCTTCCAATTATCGTAAAGAACCCATTTTTCATCACAGGTAATGATTCGGTTTAAAATACCTTCATTATTGTGCCGGTTTAGTAATGTAACGCAGCAGTCGACGCGCGTTTGCCGGTTTGTTTCAGTCAATTCGTGAGGTACCCACCTTTCAAGCTTTTTAATCTTCCCAATTTGCTTCAAGTGAATTAAAACAGTTTTATCACTAACATTGCAGCCTGCAGCTAACTCGGACGTGGTTTGCGATGGATCCGCTTCCACAATAGCCTTCAACTCTTCATTATCAACTTGAGTCTCAGGCCGTCCACGGGGCTTGTTCTGCAGGTCGAAATTTCCAGAACGAAAACGTTGGAACCAAAAACGAACTGTGTTTTCTTTTGCAACACGACCGCCATACACATCATTCACCCTTCGAGTTGTTTCCGCAGCACTAGTGCCACGGCGGAACTCGTACTCGTAAATAATGCGATATTTAAGGTTTTCCATTTTGTAAAATGAGTGACGCAAACAGAAAAAAACAGAAAAAAAAAAACAAATGAATGACGATCATCGAAGCACAAATACATGAGTCTATAGCTGTACAAATTTGAATTTGGAATTCCTTACCAAAGAGGAGAAATTCGTGATTAAAGTGGCCAGTACGAAAAACGCCAATTTCATATGTAAGGACCTAATATTATTATGGGTATATATATGCGTTGAAGATTTTTTCCTCGTATCATTTTTATAGAAGTGTTCTTTGATAGAACGCGGAACTTGACCGAACTTGAACAAAAAAGTGTCGTGATCAATTATTTATAGATAAATTCATTGTACTAAGTTTATATGCGATGAAATAGCTTTTAAGGCAGGATAAATTTTTTTTGATAAATAATGTAAAAAGTAAGTGATGGCAGTAGTGTATCAATCATTCATAACTTATTACAGTGCATATTTTTGTGTGCATATAGTTGACAAATAGTTCTTTTTTGAAACGCCTGTTCAATGTATCTGGCCGCGCGCCAAATTAAAAAGAAGTTAAATGGTTGAGCATAAATAATACATTTAAAAACAGTTAAGAATTTACAATATTATAGACTAGCGGCCCGTCCCGGTTTCGCACAGGTAGATATCAAATATTTTGTCTACCCGTGCGAAGCCGGGGAAGGCAGCTAGTATAATATATAGCCTATGTTACTCAGTGATAATGTAGCTTTCCAACAGTGAAAGAATTTTTGAAATCGGGTCCCGTAGTTTCGGAGCCTATTCAATTCAAACATACACAAAAATACAAATCTCTCCTCTTTTTAATATTAGTATAGACATACCGGCCACTCTTCGCAACGGCAAACATATTTTTGAAAAAAAAGTTCCATAATAAAATGGACTCTCATGTCACACCAAAAAGGGCACTTAACTATTAAAACTAGTAATATAGTAAAGATACTATATAAATAACAAAAGAGTTTAAGCAAACTGAATTAAGAAGAAAGAAAATTCTCTATTTAAAATATTCACGACTTTACATAAATCACGTAACCAAACTATCGATAACTGGTTCGCGCAGCACGGAAAGCACTTTCGTTCACGGAAGCAGCTTCATCGAAAGTAAAAGCTGATTGGTCCGCGGCGGATTTACCTACTTATGTATAGTTTTTACTTAATACTGTTGTTAATCGTTATTGATACTTTCTTTTACAAATTTTCTGCTTGTTTATTGTAGCGGAATGCGAATAGGCGAAATTTATCTCGCATTTTCAATTCCGTCAGGACGAAGAGCAATTTTGTGAGTATACAAAAACCAAAATTAATTTGTATTTTTCTTATTGCATATTTTTGATTGAAATCCCATCTATACAACATTTTGTAATTTACCAAATGATTACTGTACATTTTATTTAATTCACCTCGGCAAAATGACACCAAACTATGGAAATAATTCTACTATCTCTTACTTAAATTTTTCAACTCTTACTTACTACATTGCTTACTCTTCAACATTAATCGGTAGATAAATATATTCATGGTATTTTATAAGTAATTCTTTTCAGTCTGGTCTATTATTTATTCTGTGGTTTGGTGTGGTTGGTTAAAATGTATTCGTAAATACCATCTTTCGTAATTTTAATAGTTTAGTGGGATTTATGTAAGGATTTAATTATTCGATGTCCGAAGTGCTAATAAGACGTCAAGATAACCTTTTCTTAAACAAAGTAAAGTTACTCAACTATCAACTGTAGTTTGTGACTTTGACTTATTGTTTTAATGACCATATTGCGTTTTAATTAGTAAAATACAATATCGAACTGTAATGTCAAGGAAAATAGATTGTATTCGAAATTCTGGCAATCTTTGCAATCTGCTAATTTCAATACTGATATTATAACTACTGCAAACCACGACTTTTCACATTTCAATAATTACCGAAAAGAAATAGTAGAAAAATGAAGGTAAAGAGTACTCGGAATCGGCGGGCATGTATGAAAGGATGAATGTAAAAGAAGCAAAAGAGGTGTGTAACCCAAATGGCGCTCTATACCTCTGCCTACCCCGTAAGGGACTTAGGGGGATTATATGTATGTGGGTATTATAGGTACGACCACAGTATATTTAAATAATTTTACTGCATCTTTAGCAGCAACCCCCTCGTGCAAATAAAAAATCCCTTTATTCGGGGAATCCTATTCTTGAATCCAGGCTATGGTCTATTTGTATGCCAAATTTCAATAAAAATCCGTTCAGCCGTTCTGACAACAAATAAAACAAATCTACAAACTTTCGCATTCAAAATTTAGTAGCTTATTCTGTTACCGAGCTGCTTCGTCAAAATGTTAAGAGAAAACTTCGCATATTTTTAATTACATTGATGAATTGCACACAAGACAAGAATCATTTTTCTGAGAAACATTCCAGGAACAAAATCGATAACTATGCAATCTAACTGTCAAATCGGAAGTGACGTCCGTGACGTGTACATTGACAGGTGGCCCGGAGCTATAGGCGTGACTAGGAGCTCGGGGTCAAGTTAATTCTAACATGAGTTTTGAACGGTGTGAAGGTATGGCATTGTGGAGGAGCAGCGATATTTTTTTTCTTCTTGTATTTCAGAGAAAAATAAAAAAATACTGTCAAGATTACGAGCTGCGTTTTTATTAGCTCAGTGTTATGGAATTTCTAATTATCATTTTTTAAAAGTGTTTCAAACTATTTACAGTAAGACTTACGCAAAACTAAAAAAAATCAATACGCAAAAAGGTTTTTATTAAAAATAACGACCCAAAAGTTTTAAAAAGGTTTTATTGCAAAAACGTATTTTAACGAAACAGTAAAACCTCCCACACGTTGTAGTAGTTACAACAACAAACAAATTAATTGCATTATAAATAGTTCTTATTAATGTGAATTAAAGAATGTAACTTTCTAGCCATTTAACATAAAGAAAATTACAAGTAAACCGCATTCTAAGCATGGAGCCTTAGGGCTACCGTGAGTGTTTTCAATGGGTCTTATAGCTCTGACTGACTTCAATAGCCTTTCAAAGCCTGCGATTGTAGCCCTTTATTATTGAAAATCTATTGATCTCGTGTTTCAATATGTGTAACTAAGGAGTATAATGTTGTTTGAAAGGGATTTATGATACTAGTGATTTGTGCCCAGTATTTTGTACCTAATAAAATTATACTTAGTGGGACTGCTGATGTTTGCAAAGTATTTTATTTTAAAGCAGTCTTAAATATCATAACTCTATTGAACGTATGAATCTCAAAATCTCTATCATGTTGACTAACAATTTACGACGCAAGAAATGCCTAGTCCATTCTAATCCCAGGTAGATAGTAGGTACTAAGCAAATTACGGTCTTAATAAGTTCAACTAATTATAGCTGGTTAAACTTCTTTATGCTCGTATTTTTATGCTAAGCTTATATGTATATCGTGATTCCATAGGTATTGTAAAACGTACGTCATGCGACAAAACAAACAGTTCTTACTCTTCTTAATTTATAAGTTGTAAGATTTTTTGCAAGTACACTTTCCATTACAAGTAAAAAGTCGTCATCCAGCATTCCAAACAATATTGTAAGTCCAACAAAAACTGACAAGTAATTAAAGTGTGTTTGCGCAGAGAAAGTGACACTAATATGTGTGTTTGCGATTGATCTAATGAGAGCCTCCGGCTAGGACTGACGCGTATGATAGGTGGTGAAGTGGGCGACCACTATTTATATATACCTAATTTCGAGCTTTCGAGACGTCAGGAAAAAAACATTGCTGAAGTACCAAATAAGCATAACGTTTAGTCAGTGCTGTTTTTGGATAGATTAATTTGGTCCTGTAGCCAAATTAGTGACATAATAGACATAAGAGACTACACGAATGAATTATCGTGTGACGGTGATGGGGCGATGAATGTTCGCAGTGCAATGACTCGTAGCTTCTAGTTAAACTAATCTCGGTCCAACAGATAGAAAAAAACAAATTTTAAATAATAGAAACACATCTTACAGCATTTCAAAATGCCCTTCGAGCAATCTACGTAGTAAACAATGTAACATAACAATGTATTAAGAACAAACAATAGGGCAAATGATGTGATCCATGAAACTGACTCGATGTATCTTTAAGACGGGGCTATATTGTTACATTTTATATAATGCACGTTCCGAAGACCGCATAATACCTGACTGGCAAAATTCACAGGTACAATGTAAACATAAGCAAAAAAAAAACGTCGGATGTTCGATCGTAATCTAATCGCTACGATTAAATTATTTTACAATTGGTACGGCAAACTTGAAATTGTGTATGTTCCGATGTTTTCATTGTCATATTTTATTAAGCTCCAAAATATTATTGAATTGATTATATGGCAATTAAACATCCGAAATCCGTTACTAAGTGAAGAGTACTATTTTGAGTATTGAAATCATAATCGCGGTTTTTCGAAACAAGTGGGTACACAGGGTATAACATGGGGTTCTTTGAGAGGCGAACAAGGAATTATTTGGTAGTGTCCCATCAGTAGACAGGTTAAAGAATTAAGTAGGTATCAAGTGAAATAAACATTTGAATGTTATTACATGCGTTCAACGTGTAATTGCGAATGACTTATATAACAGCGATGTAAGGCACGCGATGCCAAGGACCAGCAGTCGGTGATCAGATGCGCACACGCACATGCCTATCGCTGTCACCTTGTGCGGCAGAAATTGGGTTGAATCGACTAGACATAAACATGTCTAATTAATTTACACTGCAGTTCTAATTAGGATCTGTAATTCGGTAGATAATCCGATGTTTCAATATAATCTTGAACATTAAGCTATAAAATGTTTTGATTGCACTATATATAGTCTTATAAATGAATGGAAAACTTAAAAGAACATTGCATTTTTTTTTAGTTTCTTTATACATACCCCGATTACCTTAAAGAAAGATATAAGAGGAAGAAACATATAAGTAATTTTAAAATATTTCATTTATCTTGACAAAAATCTTAAAGTAAAAACCTACCTATATTCTGATATTTAAGTATCCTGATTGGCTGGTTGACAGGTTCCAGGTCAAGCTTGAAAATGATGTCAAGGCCAATGGAAAGTGGGAAAAGTATACAAAATTAATCTGAAATCGTACCGTGAAGACAATGACTGTTATTACGCCACTGTTTACTTTAGTACTCTTCAAAAGAAGTTATTAAATTTTCCGACTCTTCATTATCAGAAAACTACTTTAGCTTGCGAATATTTGAGTTCAAATTTAAAGCTCTAATTAATGAACGCATTAAGTTTTTTTTTAAAGAATTTCTCTAGAAATTTGATTAGCCAAAATCAACGCTATAATTATAAAGATAGTGTTTAATATACGTTGCACAAAGTTTCCGTAGCTGTTTCCGTAATGCGAACAATTGATTATTGTTCGCATTACGGATTTGATGCGTAAAATCGATTGGTTATACATCACTGTTACTTTCTTTCTAGTTCGCTCCATTTTCTTTGACAATATTATGTTCGATAACGGTTTCTTTTTATATTGATATTGAGTCAAATTGGTGCCAGGTATTTCTTTACAAAAGATTTCTACGCTCTCTTTTAAAGAAGGGTCTGTACACCTTATTGTAGAAAAAAAACTGCGTCATTTCCATAAATATGAAAAGGGCCCTAACTGTTTTTCTCATTGTGCTAGCAGAATGTGGTCTCCTTACTGTCAGCACAGCGTTTCTTCAAGGAGCTTTGGAATCCTTACTCACTTTACGTACTTCTTTGTAATAGTGCTGTGTTTCTGCGTTCTGTCTACTAAAAAGTAGTAGTGTTGGTAGGCTGCGATCTTTTGTCATATTTAAACATACAAATTAAATCAGTGAAGTTAGATTATGCACTATTTTTAGATAAAGATAGAGCGTGTTCATTAGGTACTTTCGCTCCTTTGGTAGATGAATATAGATTTTCCTTCGAAGGTTATTATAGCATCGACGAAACTTCCTTATCTTCAAATCTCAAAAATCACCAAATAAACCAATCAGTCATGTACTTACGTATTACTTAAATCTGCTTTTCAATAACAATATAACAAAAAAATTTTTATAACATAAAATAATTTATTCCCCCTACTTACAATAAATTATTGACAAGATACTGTTTCTAAACCCCAATTATCAGCACATTCAATCCTAGGCGAGGTTTTGAAAGCAAAATCGTATAGGGCATAGCTTCGGGCGGGCATGACACGCCACCGGCAAATGTACTGCTATTAGTCAGTTGGTAGGGATTTATGGTAAAAGACTTGCCGATACCAGTAAATTTTTATGGCATGAACTTTTTTTTTAATCTCCTCAGAGATTTCTGTCAACAAATTCATGTGGCTCATTATGCTGTAATATTTTATCTACTAGAGACCAGTCCATCTACCTTACCGATAAAAAATATCAAAAAGATAAATCTATATTCAAAATAAATCCGATAAGATTAAAAAATCCTTGCATTAATAAAAATAAACATCCTTGAGATATAAATGGTATATTTGATCAAAGCAGTGTTAATATTGCAGTATTATAATTTGATAGAAATAATTGCAAGTCAATAGGGTCTATAATAAATATCAGCCTTCCCCATAGAAAAGGAATCGGCGTATACCTAATATAATGTTTATAGTCTTAATATTTCTACGCCACGAAAAACTTGCTAGTTTGCACGGCATCATTAAAAATTTATAAGCGTTTGCATTTGGTTCACCTAGCCTTGCGATTCCGCGTATGACATTACCCAAGAATGCTGCGAGTACTGAGCTGGCATCTGAATCATGGTTACCTTTAAGTACCGGCTTAGCATTTCAACTAAACGTTCCAAAGTTCAGGACAGGCATTAATTCATATTGTAACCAGCCTCTTGATCTATCCATAGCGTTAAAAGCTATCCGCAAACAGAGGATTTATTAAAATGACCTACAAAATGAATGAGTCGATATAATTGCGTGATTCTTAATAATAAGTTTATTTAGACTTATATTGACTAAATAATAAATGATACAAATAATAATAAAGACCATTTGATGAAATGAAAATAAAAAACATATAAATTAATATTATGAAATAATATAATCAATGCAGCAATAGATTCGTTAACATACGTTGGATGGCACTTAATTACCGATTGTAATACGGAATTAAGTAGGTATAAATATTTTCGATCGATGAAAAAAAAAGACAGAGCACTGAGTTTCTTGCCGGTGGTAATTTAGACCTTCATAAGTGCCTTATTAGGGCCTAAACTGAATAAATGGTTTTTTGATTTTGATCTAAAAATAAGCGATTATCCCAATAATTTATTTTATCACATAAACGGTGTGAAATAGTGTTACAGTTTGCCAAAAATATCTGTGGGCCAATTCGCCTGCCGCAGCTACTAAGGAAACATATCTTAAATCAAGAACAATGAAACTAGAGGTCTGGTAGTGGAAGTCGACGACCTTCGTCACATCTACTGAGCTATTGGAGCCAGGATGTGGCTGTCACGACATTTTTGACTTGCATTTGCATTCCAAGATGTTTTTAATACCACCGGCAGGAGGACTTGTCAATAGTTTTTACTTCTTTGTTCCTTACTTCAATGAATTTGGCAAGTTGTTCTTTATAGATTAAAAGGAAACTTAGAAGGTCACAGCCCTATTGAGTTTATTAGAAAACCGTCTTTCTAATTTCATTTTGCCTATAATATGTGTTTTGGTGACCTTATTTATATACGAAATACTCATTAACAAACAATTTTTTAAGATCTTTTTCAATTTATTCCTTACTTACTTGTCGTATTATTCCTTTTTCAAATAGGTTCACAGATCGCTTATAAAATAATTGAATAATCTTAGAACAACATTTGAATTAGCTTTATGAAACCATAATGATAATATATCAAAATTCATAATAACGTAATAATAATATTATTACTATTTCTAGAACTGAATTAAAATAGTTCAATCTCAAACGAACTGCCACTGTATCTAATTTGCGAAATCAGTATCTGTATCTTAATTCAATCTTGTTCAAATTGTATGATAAAATCATTTGGCTTACGAACCAATGATTGAGCTATCATTGATGACTACATCAAATATTCCAATAGGAAAATTGACAAAAAAACCTATTAGATTTGCAGATTTAATATAATCTGATAATGCGTTTCGAGTTAGCGAACTGACAGAAGGATTTCGTTCGCAGTATTGTAAGAACAGCTGTGTATTTTTTTAAGATCTATTTGAATAATGGTAGGTGTTCCGTGCATGTGATTTTAGAGCTATAGATGCTTTGATAAGTTTTCTTATTTTTTTTATATCGACAGTTGTTTTAACTTCCTAGCTTTTTCCGCTTCGCCTGCGCAGGGAAAACAATCTGGATCTGGACAACGGCCCTACCTACCGGTTTCAAGTATGGAAGAACAATGCAGAAGCACACATGAGCAAATAAGGGTATCCAGATGACATAGGCTAATTCTTGTTGAAATATTTAAGCTTATAGAAAAATCTGACCAAAATATTTCTTAAACATTCCCGTAGCTCATTTCCTATTCGAGTCTACACGGCAATCTACTAAATCAATCCATAATCCATACATACCTGTGATCTCATATTATATCTCATACAAAAGTCTGTACTTATTCGATCCACATAATACCAAGGTTGTTCTCACAATATTTGTCGGAATATAACATCAACCTTAAATCAAACCAAGCAATTACATGTACATTGTAGTTAATAATTACGTTCTTTCGAGATTTTGACCTAATTCGAACAACGAAATTCTTTAATTCGAATACTATACACTGGTTCTTTATTCTTTTATAGTTCTTAGGGATATAATTCAAAAACATCGGAAAATTATGTGATAGGACATTATGGATTCGATACATAAATATTAAATGAGGTTTTAAAACATTTAGTAGATTGTGTTTATCGCGAGATCAGAAATACTTGAAAATGTTGTTCATAACCAGAATTATAATGTACCTTCTTGCGATTTCGCCACACTGGATTCAAATACCAGTCCAAAAGCTGCTTTATATATAATTTAGATATTAAAATGTGATTAGCACGGCGAGTATTTATAAGCAATTACCTTGACAACAACTAGTAGATACAGTAATTGAGGAAACCATCGAATTAATCTTCTCGTCGTTGCACCGGCCACCGACCGATAGCACTTGACAGGGTTTTGTTAACCGGTGGCTGATAGAGTCAAGGGGGAAACTCTCTCTTAAATAAGAGTGTAGGTTTCTCGGTTTCTCCTATTACAAATAGGAGATATATCCCATTGTGCCTAGAACACTACCTACACCTTACGAAATATCGCAACCAAATAAGTTCCAAATAAGAGCTGCCCGACTGAGATAGACATCCACCTTTCAGAAGATCGCAGCCAAATAATGTCGCTACGGTAGGCTTCCAGAGCTCCACTAATATGTGCTGTGTTAGCGATAATGAGACATCTTCGTCCCTTATATCCCCTCAACTTAAGATTAGCTACGCGTTAGATACTCTATTCTTCTTCTTCTTCAACCTGGATTCACCCACTGTTGAGTATAGGTCTCCTCATATGCACGCCACTCTCCTCGGTCTTGAGCTCTCCGCATCCAGCTCTTGCCAGCCACTTTGGCTATATCGTCCGCCCACCTCTCCGGTTGCCATCCCACGCTCCGTCGGCCCTGTCTAGGTCTCCATTCTACCACCTTTCGGCTCCACCTGCCATCGGTTCTACGACTCAAGTGCCCCGCCCACCTCCATTTTCTTTGTGCAATAATAACAGCTATGTCGGTGAATATAGTACGCTACTCTGTTATTGCCTTCCAAAGGCATACATAGGTCGCTTTCTATCAGGCGGTCGGTATGCATCAATCCATACTAATATTATAAATGCGAAAGTAACTCTGTTTGTTTGTTCGTTTGCTTGCTACATTTTCAGAACTAAACAGCTAAACGGATCGAAATAAAATTTGACAAGGAGATAGATTATATTCTGGGTAACAGCTAATATGCATATATACTCGTATAATACACCTTTATAAGTGCCTTGTAGGTGCCTAAACTGAATAAATGATTTTTGATTTTGATTAACAAGATTTATTAAAGCCAACATCGTAAGGAAACCTACAATCTACCGCGGATATATATTCAAATATCTCAATAAAATGTACGTCCTGCAATCAACAAATTAGAGTCATCGACCTCAAATCACTTAGTCGTAGGAGTGGTAAAGGTCACTTGACCAATTTGAACATATTGCAACATCTGTAGGAGCATCTTAGAACATGTTTAGAAATGGAAGGGCAATATGGATTGCATATTGCACAGAGCTAAAGACTAGGGTCGAAGTATGGTCCAATTAAGGTCATCATTAAATCATCGCTTCGCATCTCTTATTCCAAACATTTTTGGGGGCGGTATTAGATCGAACCCCATATTGATTGACAAATTATTACGCAAGCAACTGACTTTCGCAACTCATTTTACAAGGAAAATCGATTTCCTGAGTTAAGCTAGTTGTCTGACTGGTCTGATTGTAGATCTTGTTTACAACTATTTAAAAAAGCTACTAGCGCCCGATAATGCCAGCCTTCTTGGCTATGTGCGACACGAATACATTAAATTCGATGTTTTTCTAAAGATGTTTTTTGCTACTTAATGTCGATTTGGCATAATCTTTATATATAATAATAATATATATAAATGAATTTCTGTTCATCTGTCTCGCTAAAAAACGACTACGGCTGGATCAATGTGGCTAACTTTGGTTTTGAAATATTTGTGCAAATCCAGGTAGGTTTAAATAGTTAGAAATTCTGGAAAAATTGCAATGAAAATAGTAAAATCAACCATTTTATTTCCCCATACAGACTGGTGATACAAAGTTCATTGGGTCTTCCAGTAAGAAATAAAAAGAAATACTCATATTTTTAACATTACATTAATAAATATTCAATTTAATATAATCGATAAAATAACCTTCCTGATAAAGCCGATCGTTTATTTTTTTATTTGAATGAGCATACAGAATAATCACACATTTTGTAATAACCAACCACAACGCCGTTAGGAACATTAAATTATGTTTAATTTCCTCTGCGACTTGATAAATAAGGCTACGCGGAGTAGGCGGTTGATTTAGTGACCAAAGGAATTTATTTAATTTAAATCATTAAGGTTAAATATTTTTGTTATAAAACCTTTTTTTAATTTATCCGGTATATTTTTGCTTGAGCAGTTGTAATTAAACACAGTTTAATATACTAAGATATATATTAATAACATTTCGAAAGCGAATATTTGGAACTAATAACAAATTAGCGATAAAGGGAGCAATTTTGATCAAATCTTTGCTTTGACCTTTACATGAGAAGTCACGACTCAGAACTCAACAGCTATTTGCGCCTTTTTAATCATATGTTACACGCTTATCGCTCCGCTTGTCTAATATGATCGTACCCTCAAGGCCGTTCAAGGTCTTTTTAAAAATGTTTTGAGAAAGAGTTAAATGCTATTTATATAGTACTTAGCTTAGACATCGAAATTAAGTTAGACACTAAATTATACTTAGTTCAAGAGACGAAATACACATTACTGAAATCAGTATTGGGTCATGTCCAAAGATTTTACGTTTACTAGACGGGTCAGTGCAAAAATCTTAATTTCAATGTAACCATTTGGTAACGTGATGACTTTACCATTTGGTACAAACTAATCTAGTGTCTACTTTGACACGACCGCATGATAAGTCATATCGTGTGCTAAAGCGAGATAGCGATAGACACGTTAGAGATATGTTTGTATGCAAACTAGCTGTTACCCGTGATTTCGTTTGCATTTGTTTAAAGACAAAAGATAGCCTTATTATCCTTCCTAAATAATCTATCTTATTGACAAATTACACAATTACACATAGACTGATCAGCCTTTTATTCGTGAAAAGGAAACAAACAAACAAAGCTACTTTCGTATTTAAAATATTAGTATGGATGTTTCCTATGACCACTTAACCTATAATGTTAAATCTATAAGGTCGTGACTAACTCTACCTATATGGCTGTTTAAATTTCAACTTACATCACCGAAGCAACGAAATTATAAAACTGTCTCATAATCCATCGAATGATTTGGGCGTTCATAATCCATTGAATGACGGGCTTTCAGATTTCAAATAATGAACGTATTACACGACTAAATTTAGACACCGAATTAGGCATAATGTAAAGGCCTCTTTATTCTAGCCTCCGGGTTCGTCTTGCGTGATATTGTGTATCTGATTTTACATTATAAAATAAATTGCTGTTCCATTATATTTTATGCCCCACTAATTGCCCTTTTCATTCTGTAATGATGATTTGGTAACTGCATTGGTGCAACGGTGTTTAGTTTATATGACTTTTGGAATGTGTAGAGTTTCTTTCTGTGTGATAAAGGTAATTGAGCAAAAATAAATACAGTATCGTTTTTACGTTACAAAATTTTTGCATTATTATTATTAGTTATATTTACTATTCAGTTTTCAGTATGTTTTAAACTTATATCTATGCTAATAGTTTTTTTGTATATATGAAAAGACTAGTTACCTCGATTTTTTTAACGATTTCGAAATTAAAAAACATGTTATCCTATTTCTAAGCAGACGAAGCATTTTACATGCAAGATGTCGAACAGCTAAGAGCAAAAGTTATACAGGTCCCATCAAACTTCCAAAGCAGATTTTTGCATGCAAATCCTAAGCGCGACATACCGTTCGATTGATTATACCAACTTATAACATTTGATCACATTTCAAAACATAATCTCTATAATTTGTGAGCAATAGATATGGAAATGGAGAATGGATTAAGTATTATCTATGCAATAGATGCAATCGCTATACATATAATGAAAACAACCACATTTGCACCAGATTGTTGTAAAAATAGATATAAATGATAGTCTCTTCATCAAAGGACAGGCATTCATGAGTTTTAGAGGCAGTCTTAATTTTGTTGAAAGGAAAATAACAGGAGAGTAAAGTGGATTCACAATAATCCTTGTTGCTATACTTAAGAAAACTCATAATATACCATAAATGGGTTGTTTGAAAGACAATATGAGAAGGAATGCAGTAAATGACGAGATAGAATGAATTAATTGAAGAAATATAAACAATGCGCTGGCTCAAAATAATTGGGAACAGGTCAAGCAAAAGAAACAGACCAGGATAATATACATTACCTTATTACATAAGCAAAGACAAACGTAAAAGAAGCGTAATCTATTGAACAAATCTAAGAACAAGCTTCAATTACATGAACCAAAATATAACTGTAAGACCCAAAGCAATATCTTTGATTGATTGCAATTTTAAACAATAGTCTTTCTGCCCATATAAGCGCAAGGTCGTAACGATTCGGTAATCGATACATCGATAATGTGAGTATTGAACAATAGTTCAGCCGATGATCTTAATTGATGTAGGTCAGAATCGAACGTGACTATTTAAATTTTATTTCGTTATTAATGATATTTTTTATTCAAATGTAAAGTGGGTAGTAAATTTATCTTACGGAACTTCTTGATAGTCATACTCAAAGTACCTACATGAGTAGTAACCTACAATGAAAGTTGAGGAAATCCTTGTACGATTGCTACTGATTCTAACTGTAAAACTGGACATTATTCATACCTATTTTTCTATGATCATTAATTTTGTTTTGTTCTCTGTTCGTTGTTAGTTTGATGGCCAAAGATTTTTGCAAAGTTGAATTATGCATCTGAAAAGCTGATATTTATATTATGTTCTCTTAAACCACCACATCTTAAGACTTAAATATTTTTAAAATCTACAGTATCATCTAAAACACCTATAAGAGCAACATTATTACTAAACATCTCTTTACGTGAACGCGTGCACAATTTGATGCGCGTGAGATTTCAAGATTACATTGTCACTTATGTAGGGCCAACTTTCTCTGACAACCACGGATTTTCACACAATATAAACACTAGCGACGTGACCGTTTTTATTGCGTGTGAAATACGTAACACGTGTTACTAACAGTTTTCCCTTGTTATGATTACGTGTTAAAATTTGCAACCTCATTTACCGTCAAATTTTAAGCCATTACAAATTTGGTATCATCATACTTCAGTTTAGATTAACAAAATTCTACAATATTACAATAATCATTGCATTTACTCAATACTATAAAGTTCACATTTAAGGTAGCAGAAGTACAGACAGCAAACAACAAACACAGAAGTGGAACAGAAGCATTTCAGGGATCCTCCTAGATTGCTTGTTGACTGAAATCACGAAGAAGATCTATTGTGCACTAAGTGTTTTGGCGTAAATTACAAGTTACTCATTCTCAAGAGTGCAATATAGGCTGCTCTTGTACTAGGCTTTAAGGTAAATTTAATGCAGTAGTCATCGCGCCATCTGTCTGGTAATTTGCATAAATTAGACAAGTGAATCACTTGCTAAAATTTGCGTGGTTGATGTTGAGGCGTCGATTGATGTGGGTATTTGATTGCTGCTTCATGCTTCTGTTATTGCCTCACAATCAACTATAAGCTGTTTTATACCATAGGTGATCTTGAAAATACAAAAAGTATTTACTCCACAACCAAAAAAATACTGACCTGTGAGTGGTACAGGTTATGAACAGTTTCTATGTTATAGATATTGAGATAACTGTAAAGAATGTTGTTTAAATAGTTCTCAAATAAAATACAGAAGCACTTAAAAGTAAAAACAGTTCTATAAATCGAAGTAACGAAATTGTTTATTTAAATATTATCGAAGCAAAGTCTCATGTCAAATTCATGAACTTGGTTGGTAAGCGCGAAATTCACTTCACATTCCGAGCAACGGTGACAGTCATCTCTAAACAACGTGTATTTCTCAACAAGAAATTCATGTCCTCATTATGGAGTTCACACACAGTCCGTATTATAAGTTAGTTCTACTTGCAAGTATTTAAGGGTATTGTATTTCTTTTTTTCTAAATCTTTGATAACACGTAAATTTAGACATCAAAAACCACTTCATGTTTGATATACATAAAATGATTTCTCTAAATAGCATATAAAATTTTCTTCTACCCTTATTGCTTAAATTTTAAAACTCTTACAACATTATCACTATTATCTTTTCTCCTCATCACATATTTTTATACCTTTATTATAAACTTCATATTACTCAGTTTCTTAGCATGTCCTTCTTTCTTATTTCATGCTCAATGTTTATAAATATTTCTTGCGGAACTGTTACCGAAGAGTTAAACTGAATATTATTATTGGGAGAAGTGATATCTTCTAACGCGTGTGTGTAAGTACCATTACGGAGGCCAAGCTAAGGAGCGCGCTACCGTGGGTCGAATCAGCCCCCCTAATCTTTTATTAAGCGACAGTGCCTAACCTGCCCCACGTGCGCTCGACCATCTGATTAGACACATTTGCATTTATTGACAGTTTAGATCTACCCACAACGATCTACATTCACTTATCTAATTGATTTGTTATATAAAATTACTCGTTAAGTCCACGCAATAAAGATGGCTTAATTGCTTTCTCAAGTGCATCTCGATTTTGTTCGCTTATTTTTGCAGGATCGGCGTTAGGCGTCACGAAACCGGCTCACTTCGTACGCAAATTGTGTTTTTAATCTTAATTGACTTCTTACGAGTTGTTAGAATTGGTTTGCGGACATTTTTATAAAATTAGATCTGGCACGCGAACGTCGTTGCGTTTTAAGTGCTAATAAAGCGGTTAATTTTATGGCTAAAGGTCGTTGGAAGCGACGATTTAAGTAAACTCATTATTATTGCGCTTTAAAATCGTTTTCTCGTAATTTCCAACTGCTTTATGTACTCAAATTGGAACTTTTAATAAGTGAGAGTTTCAAGTATTTAGTACAGATGGTTACTAAATATGTTTGAATTAATAAATTGTAGATATAACCTTATATTATATATGTGGTTAATTACGCTTAGCTAATAGCAAACTGAGCTTTGACACTTCGTCAATCATCATTTTTGGAAACGATAATGTTTCCTCTTAATTAGTCGTCAATCATAAACAAATCGGATATCTGGCGCAATATCTGAGACAAATTCATTGACACTGACCAATGTTATCGCTTACAAAAGCCTACTCAATGGCGACCTACTTTCCAAACGTATCTACAGCTACAATTATGTGGACAATATACCAAACAAACAATTATATCACAATGCCTACCACAGCACACTGGCAGATAGCTTTATACGTTATCTTATATCCAGGTCGTAGAGATCAAAATAGGAGATTTGCACGTTTCAGAGCAGCAAAACTTAAATTTGCAGACTTAGAAGACAATAGAAAATCGAGGACATAATACACTCGCAAATGACTTACATGCAAGTATACACAGTAGCTTTAAATTGAGCGCTATAGGCTTGATAATACAGTCTATTATTGTTTGTAAATTCTGAGAATCAGGATATGAGTTCCGTCGGCGCCAAGCTACCTTTGCCAGTAGATATAAGAGCAATTACGAAACTAAATTTGTGGGCGTCCAACTAGCAGTCTAGATCTATGGTTGCAGAAATTGAGATAAATGTTATTGTACACAGTAATTTGCCATTTGACATTCACTTTGGTACGCATTAGGCTTAACCGGATGGTGAAGGAGATAAAATAATTGCAGTAATGTTTATAAAACAATATGGTGGCAAAGTGTTATATGGCCCACCTGCTGGTCAAAGGTTATGGCAGCCTGTGAACAATTGCAACACCAGGTTTATCGCCCGACGACGATACTGCAAAAACCTCGCCCTTTTTAAAAGACCCCTTGGAATCAGACCTTGAATTCACAACCTGAGGATCCGTTGAAGTAAGCTTCTTTGGAATCGTACAGTACGGTACCATTTTGAAAAGAGAGGTAGAGCGAATTGTGGTCTTCCGTGGGTTTTCCCATGACTGTACCTCCGCCTTACAGAAGACCGCAGTGAAATAAAACTACTTTGATTTAGTGTTGTTTCTGCGATGAGTAAGGTTGCCAGTTCTCCACGAGGATACACTGCGCTATCAAATAAAAGGGTTGGCAACGCGTTAGTGATATCCCTGATATTGCTAGCGGCTATAAGCTACCGTATGCGTGTGCCACCTTAGTGGTATAAAAAAAATGCTACAATGAAAGGGGTTTGGTATCTTCCTTTGTCTTATTAACTTTAGTGTTATTATCAAACGATTTGAATTCAACGTAGCTAAGATATCTAGCTCGTAGACTTCATCTAGACTGGTAAGTACTGATAATCTTAAGCACATATGAGTAAATATTTCTGTAGAAACGTATGTTACAAATTATGTCGGCAAAGATGAGACGTGAAACACGCGAAGTTCCTGCAATAGGTCATAAGAAAGACATAAGGAAGTCATGGCAAACGGTAAATTTAGGTACTGCTTCTGCATGACTTTTATTAAACCTGTATATTTATAATGTTTTGTAGAAAACACTATTTCTAGCGTTAACACCGTTGGATGTTTAACAATAAAGTTGTAGTAATATAAGTGCATCATAAAGCTGGGTAAGCAAAATTTATAAAACATTTGCCTTAACAAAACTGCGGTTCGTGTATTTTTACAAGAATTTAAGATCTATTTTGTTTCGACTGAGCTTCTTCGGGTGAACTCTATAGTTAAACTATAAACTTAAAATAGTGGTCACAAGGAATTTGCTCCAAATGCAACTAAACATTTTTTTTTTTCTTTTTTTATACCACTATGGTGGCACAAGCATACGGCCCACCTGGTGGTAAGCAGTCACCGTAGCCTATAGCCGCTAGCAATACCAGGGGTATCACTAACGGGTTGCCAACAATTTTGTTGATACTGTGCTAGCAGCATTACTACTAATTATGATTGTAGTAGAGTCAAGGTTGTCTGTGCGCAAGTCCTTGAGACTAAATCACGGACAAAATGGAACCATCCCTTTCCAAGGTCTGAGACCTATCAGTAAACTCATCAAGGTAGTGACCGCTTGGCGAACACGAGTATGCAAACGATCTTGTAAATAGATACATTAATGTAGTTGGGAATATTCTCAATAAGCCTGAAGTGAGAAGCGAATAAATCATGCTTGAAGTGTGATAGTATTAGTGACAATATTTTGAATGTAGGTACATTGTATTGGCAAAACTAGAAATGTTAAGGTACCTACACTAGAAAGTAATACATTTAAAGATATCATCTATGTTTCATATAGATTTGGCCCCTATCTGAAAGTGGCGGCCAAAGTTTTTTTTTTATATTCTGTTAGAGCTTGTCCGTCTGAGCATTTATTACCATGGCACCAAAGTTGGACATTACACGACATTTCATTTGTTTTAGCTATTTTGTATTCTTATTTTCAACAAAATGTTCATATTCAGGTTCTCGAACTCAAATATACTAAACTACAATGGTCCTACAGGTTTGGTGCCACAGTACAAAATGTTCAGACGGGTTTTTACTTTTAATTTCAGATTTGGACCAAAGTGGATGATGTCCTTTGCAAGCTTTTTATAAGTAAACTATCATCACAATTTAAACTGAAATGGCATACAGTTTATATAACCCAATGGAAGATGTTATAACGGATAGGCAATGTCTGACAGAGTGCTGACAAACGTGACGACTGTATTCGCTATAGACAGATAAAGTCGTACAGAATCAGACAAACTGTAGCTGACATAAATTCAGATAAATCCGACAAGTCACGAGGAAGCATGCTCAAAACAGAAGCTAAATAATTTGGTGAGAATCGGCAGGTTATGTTTTGGCACGATAAGAACTATAAAACTGGCTTCTTATTTTAAATGAATGAAGTTATTTTTAAGCTTAGAAAAGAGAATTGAAGTATCTTTACGACTGAGGACTAACTGACCAGGAGCCAGCGCGGCAAGTTTTGGAAATGAGCATATGTAAATCTAATGATAAAATAACAATAATACAAGATAATGTTTACAAATAGCTACAACTACAGAGGTACGATAAGGTCGCTCATGTTACATCTTAGTTGGTACATGACCTGATATGTAATTACGAAACGAAACAAATTACAGTTTTCACGCAACTGCACGCAGGTCGCCCTACCATACTACGCTTTAATTCCACAAAAAGCAAGGTTGTATTAAACGAGCTATTGTGCTAACATTGACTACTGGCAAACATGGGTTCCGCACAAACTAACAAAGGTACAGATATCGATAAGAAGACAATAAACAATAACATTCTGGTAATGCCGTTGCAACACCCTGCAGTTATGTGACCGTTGATTGCTGGCTTGTTCATAGCATACGATTTGTCATTTCGACTGCTACGATTTTCTTTCCGTGTCATGTGAGCCTTACAAATCGCAGTCTAATAACACTAACTCTTATTTAGTGTTCTGTTTCTGTTGTGAGTCAGGTTTCCAGATCAGTGCCGGTAGCACGATCATTTTTCAACGACGTATTCGAAATGTAACTCGCGATATGTGAAAATTTTCATACTAATTTTTAGTTCAAATTTTCGCCGCCGCAGCGCTCTTCATTATCCCGTTCAAAAATAGTCGAAGGCGATTCGAAAACGTAGTCGCAATTTATTCATGCTAGCCCTACTGCTCGAGATGCTCAAACAGTAGGGCTAGCCCGAGACGCATCACGGATACCGTATGGTGCTAACATAAGGTGCCAATCTTATTACTTAGGAGATATCGTTTGTGATACCTCTAGCGTATTGCAAGCGGCCGTAAGCTGTCTCGCTGCCATAATATAAAAAGCTAAAGCATTAGTATTTATTTTTATTAAATAATCCGCTTCTCCTATAAACATGGTAAGCGTGCTAACAAATGACGAATTAAAACTACATAAGGTTGTAGACTAGATTTAGACAATCCTACGATTTTGAAGCTAATCTTATGTCAAAGTGATTAGGATTAATGTATCGCAATTGCTGTAAATATTTAAAAGCACAATTTCATGATAAATAATGAAAATAATGGCAATAGTCGATTGGTGTAAGGAAGGAAGACACGTGCCGTTGCGAATGGCGTCTAAATCGCGTGGGCTGGTTTGTGACGGTCTACGCCGCGGATTATTATTGACTGGGCACGACTCTTGAATTAGGGCAGGCGTTGCATTTGCATTTGTACCAGGTGGCTCGATGAGGCAAATAAACTTTTCTTTATTTTTTATTACTATAACATTATATTTACCTTATAATAATAACTAGAATAGCTAGATTATGACATTACTCCATAACATATCTCTTTCTGTGCGCTTCTGTCGCATGAGATACATTGCTGCCGTTTCTCCTGTTGTCAAGTTACACAAAGTTTTTGTTTAGTGTTGGCAAAATAAAATTAAGTTTTGTCGAAACAATAAATATATTTAGTTTCAATTAACAATAGATTAGGCTAAATATTAAGTTTAGTTCTAATCTAGTCAGATGAACAAGAGAATTGGCATCATTTAAGCCTGTTTTGATATAAGGATAAAATATTCGGGATGATTATAAGCAGATTTAAAAGCTTCTCTACCTATTTGGGATCGATTCAACGATTACTAGATCTAATAAAAGATGGTAACTAGAACTAAAAACGGCTTAAAACGCCTTCACCGAATATAATATGGCCTAATTTTCCAATAATGAGCAAAATGGTATTTTAAACTGAATTACTATGCGGTTTTTGTAATTTAAGGTCAAGCATCACTACCATCTATCAAGGGCAAACAGTGGGTTCTGTATAATAACTTCATAACTCTGATTCATGTTCAAAAATAGTTTTAACATACCAAGTCCAACCCATTTACCTATTTCGAATTCAAATTTCCATACTTCAACCAAAAAGGAACCGCGAGGAGATACTGCTCTACATTTAAAACGACCATAAATATTCACAGCACATCCAGAAAGAGCGACAAACGATCGTAATCTCGATAAAGATCTTAAAGTTACTCCTAGTTTTGCTAACTGACAATGTGTTCTGTCCTTTTGGCCTATTTCTTCTTGACAGGGCGAGTATTCATCGGCTTTAGGTACACAATTGTTACCCTTAAATAGTAGCATTGATTTTATTTATCGCCTACATACCCCATATGTACGCCACTGACGGTAGACCAATTCGATGTCTGTTTGGGAATATTTATTGCTTTCGAAACAATAAGAATGTTGCAAAGATGTAAGCGCTTTGAATTTGCCGCTTCTGTAGCGCTATTTAGTACAGCTAGACTTTTTGTAACTCTGAATCCGTAGGATTTGTTGATGCTATCACTCCTTGACTTTGCTATATGTGTATTTAGTCATTCTTATCACAGCTTTTGAATACTGGCGCTAAATTTTAAACAGGATGCACCAATTGTTTATCGATAACATTGTTTGTCGAAGATATCATTGCGATTATTATTAAGATGAGAATATTAAATGTTTTTTTTAATCGTAAAACAATACTGATGTGACGACCCACACACTTCTCTAGATAGCATCAATACCCCTTGTGCTATTTTCGAGATTGCAACCACCAAGGTTCCCTAAGAAATTATAATTAAGCAAAAGCATATGTAACATAACGTATATAAAATTATGCATAGCTTTCCGCCTAAACGACCAATCGGGGCACTAAATATATTGTTTTAAAATTCAAAATTCGTGTTTTATTTGCTAAAACAATTTGTTTTACCAAATAAAACACGAATTCCTTACTATAAACATCACAAACCACCTACCATTGTTGTTCTTTGTTACAAGCCCACTAAGTTACTGCTTCCTTGCCAGATTAATTCGCATAAAATTAACTCCGCAGCCTGCTATCGGGCTGTCCTCGAACAAGTCCTAATTATTAGGAGGGAATGTTCGATCTTTATTGTTAGCCGCGGGTACATTAGATCTAGACTAATTAAAGCCAAGTGTAAGGTACGGTAGGTTTCGTTAAAAGGATTTTCGTGCGGATCTGATAGCAGGCGCGCGCGCGACACTTCCTGCTCTGGCCCGGGGTTGGTGTAGCACGTCCACGTGCAAATGTCGTTTTGTTTTACGTGTTTCAATGTGGGCAGATAGGGGAAAAGCTAGCTGCGGTTTAGTTCCTTTTTTGTTGAGGAGATTTTTTTATTTTATCACAGGTATTTAACGTATGTCCCATTTTGCAACAAATATTAATTAAAATTAGGTTAATGAAGTGGCAGTTAAATATATATAAATTTTCTTTTTCTGGTTTGTAGCATGGTGCATTTATTGATCAATAAGATGTACGTTTTTGATTTAATTAAATTAATCAAAAAATACATTCAGACGAACATAGAACCTCCTGTTTTTTTAAGTCTGTTAAAAATACCACGAACACTGATTTTGAATTTTTAATAAGATTGCTCTCTGAGAAATGTGAAATGATGACTTTCTTGTTGATGAAATATTCAAACAATGCTACAGTTAGATTTGTGTATTGTGTGTTTATATTTTAAATGTCGTAAATCTCTTGGGAACAAACACGAGCATATGTGCAGTGCGATGATTTAGCAGTCGACAGCGAGCTTCCGTGTCATTATGGCACTGCGTCGACGGGTGTCGATGTGATCGGCACGCCTAGGCGCTATTGTCTGATCGCCACCTAATAAACCACCTTTATTCTCTTCGCCTTCTATGGATATCTCACCGTTTGATTATTCATGAGCTGTTTTAGGTTTTGTATTTGTTGATTTTGCCTCGTGTTTGAAAAATCTACTAATAATATTCATCACTTTTACTATTGGTTATGGTCTAATACAAATTAAGAGTTCTGTTAATTTTATATATCAAATCTTTATAAAATTGAAAAAATACATTTACATTGTATTAGAATTTAGCTGAGAAACAGGGATAATATGATAATGAATATATTTCTATAATAGTAAAATATTTTGTTTACGTGTAAATTTTCTAAATTGAAATGGACAGCAAAATATAAGAATATAAAATATGTCCGAATGGTCCATAAAAGACAGCAAACTGGTCAAGCAAAACTGTTATAGTGATCAAGACTATATTATTGTCTATGTCAATAAAAGTTATCGAACTATTGACGTGTCAATTTCGAACGTAACCTCGATTTGCATCGAGATCGGTTGGTGCGTGCACGGCGTTAAGCAACAAACTGCCATAATCGAATCAGTTATCGATGTATTTGCACGCAAGCTTGCTCAACTAAGCTAGGAATTCGATAGTAAATTTGAAACTTTCACTATCACACGTGCTGCCACAAATTAAAATCGCGATGATGATAATAACTCTCCATTAAAAACAGATGAAACTGTAGTTGCTACAGTCGTAACCTTGCGCGGTGTACGGTTGGCCGGCCCCCGTTTTGTGCTAACGCTTACTTTATTAACCACGTTACAAAATTAGCAGATATTAAATTTTGGGCTCAACGTGAACATTGCCAAAGTAGATAACTAACTATTGCACCCCTGTCAATTTTATTCAAGTCTACGCAATAGCTGCAATTGGTTAACAAAGCAATTTTTATTTATATTTTAATAATAAAAACTTATACCTACTTAAAAAGTACGGAGACCATGAATGGCAATAAAGTGCCAAAAGAGATTTTGTCAGCCATAAATTTATGTTTCAAGTGAAAACAAGGTTAATGTAAGGTAACGTGGCAGACAAAGGTAGGGCGAGATAATTAAGGTCTGTTTCATTTAATTGATAAGCGAAATGTATCACGACAACGTAACTACAACAGGTTAAAGTATAGCACAACCTGAACTAAACTGGCGCACATGACTTACACAATAGCAATTATGCGAGTTGAGAAATGATTAAAAATATTTGTTTCATTTATCTCCAGTAATCCGAATGATAATGAAATAAATGAACAAATTACAGCTGATTAGGAAGCATTCACATGACGAGGTCATATGCTAAGGAATTGATTAATGACGGTATCAAAGCACACGACAGCTAAGTAGAATTAGCTGTGTCGGTAGTTAGAGCAAATAAATGAGATAATACCGAATGTAGGGCAGCCACGTGCCACAATAGGCTTAGAAATGTAACTGTAATAAGTATAATGTTTGCTATACAGTACTCTACAATCTGTTTAGCAACATTTTGCAATCCGATAGCAGGATTAGTTGGCAGCTGTATAATAATAATTAATACTTTATAGGTGTGTTTGAAGCTTTAAGGTTTCGCAATGTTTGATACGCCGGTAGATATCAGGTATGTGATTATAGGATTGGTTTATCTGAGCTGTGCCTATTACTTTTTAAACGTGATAAATTCTCACTTCGAGTAGAATCACTCTTGTAATTTATTTACGACCTAACTAGGTTATACTTGGTACATTCACTACCGCAAACCCTAAAAACGTTATACGCGTTATGTTAAAAACCAGTTGCCGATATGAATTTGTCAATGCTACTTGCAATCTCATTATCAGGTGCTACTTAACTGACACCGCTATCTTCAAGATTGAATATGACGATTTTATATAGAATCACTTACCTCATGCCGTCAAATCCATCATCGGATCCATTGATAGTTAGTACGGGAGCACGCGCATACGCCTTCGCGACACGTCTATTCCTCTCAAATACGATCACTTTCGCCCATATCTCATCGTCTATCTGTGTCCACTTGTCTAGCACTTCCTGTATGTGTTCCTGTGAAAAAAGAAAGAACTTTTAATACCTTGCAATGAAATATTACATATTTCTGAAAAGGGGAAAGACCTAAAAGAATGCACGTGCTGGACAGATAATAATAATAGAATTGTTCATATGTAAGAATATCCATAGAATCGCTATGCCTTTAGTGAATTTAAGAAGCCTAGAAAATATTACGGTACAGTATATTATTAATAAATTACATTTTAATTAGCAGTTTTTGTTGATTTCATCAGTCGGAATTCTTCAAATTCTTGGCCTAATTGGCCCAAACGGTCCGACAAACTATTGCAAATGGGTGTGTTGTAAATCACATACCTAACATTTTCTCTAGTTTTTGTAAATTGAATGGCTCAGCAATTACTTTAATACACCCAAGAGTTTCATTCACAACTATTACGGCTTACACAACACCAGTGACCTTGCGAGAAGCGTTATTGTGAGTTAAAATTTAAGATATTAATCCTAATGTGGTAAGGCTGTCGCAACCAGACGACATCGGAGTCCGTGCAATCGCGAGTTCCGCTCTACTAATCGACTTGTTTCTAACACGTGTTAATGGTCCACTTGAGTTTATGGTCTCTGATGAAGACCTCAAGGGTATATTGAACGTTGAAAATCAGGTTTACGAGAATGTTGATGTTGTTTGAGCTTAATTGAGAAGAGCGTACTCGTGATAAGTACATGTTTGAATCTGTTACGATATACTAATCGCACAACTTAAAGAGGTATTATTGATTTAATAATTCAATAGTTAATTGAATTTTCCTTAGCAAATTTAATATCAAAATAATTTGTTTTTAAGAAAGTTGTAGAAATTACGTAAATCATTGACGCTTAGGCTTGTGTAGAACTATGTGAAGGAAGATGAATGGTAACAAATATAATAGTACTACATGTGCTGATGAAATGCCACTAGAGATAGTTAGATAATATTTAAAGATGAATGGAAACAATAGTCCATATTCTAACAGAGTACTCTATTTTGATCATTAATCAATATAAATTGTTGTTGTATAACCCAATGAGAACTGAAACATAACAATAGTGTGTACTTCAAAAATACACACTTAATTGAGAGTGAAATGAATGTCGTAATGAATGAACCAATCATGAGCTAACATTCGGATCTCTTACAATACACAAATAGAAACGCATTTAAAGCAGTGAATTATCGCCGAAAGTGCAATAAAAAACGGAACAAAAAAATGAGAAGCTATTCAGTTAGTTCTTCGTGAGGTGATGTAATTATAAACGCATTAAGCCTATTTTGGAAAAAAATATCAAGCAATTTAAGTGGGCATCAGTATGTATAAACGCGCTTCTGTGTTTGTTCATACAGACGTAACGACAAACTAGCAATTTTACAAGCCACTAAAAAGATGGTTTCGAATAGACCGTTACTTTGGGCAAAAAGTTTTGAAATGTATCTGGTAACCGCACGTTGTATGTTGGTAATTAGGGCTGGCTAGTACTGGCTACCTATTATTGTATAGAAAGTGCTTCTTACAATATTCTGTTTTCAGCTAGAAAGTTTTTGCTACAAGAGAATAAGTAGTTAAGTAATCTTAATGACGATATAATAATTTGTCTTTCGTTTTTCGTTTACAGAACTCATCAAATCATTTAAGAAGTAAAGAATTACATTATAATAATAATATAATAATGTTTGGACATTATCACACAACGCCACCTAGCCCCAAACTAAGCAAAGCTTGTACTATGGGAACCAGCAGCTGATATAATACTTATATACTTTTTTTTTGTAAACACATACTTATAATACATACCAAACACCCAGACGCAAGGCAAACATATTTGTCACATAAATGTTTGCCCGGCGGGAATCGAACCCGCAACCTCTAGCGTAGCAGTCAGGTGTACTAACCACTAGACCAGTGGTCTCGTGGTTAGTACCATTGGTTCCACTTTTCTCGTTTGGGAAGTGTAAAATGTATATTTTGTCATTAATATTTACTAAATAGCTTGCATCGACAACCCTGAGCGTTTAACAATTTGCTTTATTACCGTTTGAATGTTATGTAACAAATTATCTATTCTTTTACAAGTTGTTTTCATATCCATTGTAATTATGAATACTTTCAGTTTTATTATACACTACAGTGGCAGTACCATTATTTTACAATTCGTGTGTATCATCCGAGTTACTTTCAATTTTTATTAACGAGTTCAATTCGTGAACCCGTATTGGACTGTCAGTTGGAAATTGATTCTTGTTATTTATTGCCGGAACTGACATAACTGCTCAATATGGGTTTTGGGAAACTGGTTTATTAGTTTGCTATTAACTTTACTTTATATCTTCATACTTTCTATCTAAAACACGATACACTAATGATTATAAACATTACTGTTTGATAGATACGTTTGTTATTGACTAACGGAAATAGATGTACATTTGTTTATTTTAATCTTCTTTATAATAACAGTCGTATATTTCAAGACCTACCGCATCTAATACATCAAATAATTCAGTTGTATTCTAGTCAAGGTCTAACAAATAGGCAATCTTCATTTGTTATATTCTTCTTCATTAGCACTCTCATGTAAGGCTGGTAGTTTGCAAAACAATATTATCTGTAACATCATAGTGATTTGCGGTGTGGCTCTACGCTTCAAATACATTGAAACATTTATTACTTTCACTTTATCCCTTTCAATTCTAATCGGAACAGCAATGGTAAATCATGAGACATATACTTTCGCTAGTCCAACACCGGTCATGATCCCTTATAATTTAGTCCATATTGTCAATATTGCAAGGTGAATAGTGCTCGTTAGTGCAGTTTTGTATTTATTCCGACTGGACAGTCAGTCAGTCATGCTTGATCATTGCGCAGATTTATGGACTTGGTAGGGTAAATATGACGTTCATTAGATATTACTTTGATCGAACAGCTAGAAGCTAATAGATTGCATTTAAATGAATATTATTAAGTTCTATTATCTATATCTATATCTTAAATTATGTTTTGCTTAGTTTGGTTTTGAATTGTAACTAGATTAGTTATGTTAATTTTAGCAATAAAAGCTAATATGTATACTGGTATACACTTTTCGTCATCACCGATTTCACCATTAACTTTTTTATTGCAATGTTTTTACGACCTTTTTCTCCTGTCTATGTGTACTTAAGTCCAAATGTACACGTCTAATTCAAAATCAATGTTAAAATAAAATGTATGAGCTCCATCTAGTAATTGCGCGTTATTTTAAAAAGCTCAAGAAATTGTAGTAGTAGCTAATAAGTTGAACAAGGTTGACCACATCTCGCCATTACCTTATCCGATTTGAGGCTTAGCTTGAACTAAATTTGCACCTACATCAATTCATATATCTTTTATTAGTTTAATGTATTGAGTTTGTATTCAAGAAGGCTTGAAACTATTTATTTATATTAACCGCCAACGTGTTTGCATTCTTTTGACAATGATCGTGATTGTATGAAGAGCAGTGTCATGGTTTAAAATAAAAATAGAAATATATGTTTCTCTTGATTTTCCGTTTTCCTACAGTACTTTATTAATACATAAAATATTCCTATCCAATTAGGTCTTTGAACAGCGTGTTCAGACATGAAAATCTACTTAAAATATTGTGCGAGTTAGTATATTTTTCTCATAAACTTGTCTCTAATTTGTGTAACTAGTCAATGCAGCCATTTGAGGAGATTTATTTGGAATCGCCATATCATTATATATTATATACCAGACGACGGTTATTCGTCATTTTACTTATTCTTCATGCTGATACGATTGCAAAACATTACGTTTTCAAAGGTAAATCATCATTCTCCTGCCCTTATCCCATATTATTTGGGGCCGGCGCAATATGTATTTCTCTTCCATACTTCTCTATCAGCCGTCATCTCTGTATTCACTTCCTTTCTGGCCATGTCATCTTTCACACAGTCCATTCATCTTTTCTTAGGTCTACCTCGACCCCTGTACCCATCCACATTCATACATAAAAACCATTTTTTCAAAGGTAAATATAATATAGAAATGTTTAAATTTTCCAATAAGCAGTGTCGTATAAAATCATACATTGATTCTGAGCAGCTCCATCAATATTATGTATCGGTAGGTTTTTGTGCTTGTATATAACATTACCAGAGAAAAGAAACATTTGTAATTCGTAAGATCATATTGAGGTAATGGATTAATAACTTTATTACTCAAACATTAGAATACACTTTATGATTATTTGGTAATGGACGTTGTAATATTGTTGCATGTAACCCTGTATTATGAAGATTCATTAATATTCAAAAACACATTTCCGCTCATCAATAAGAATATTTACACGAATAAAGTATACAAATTCTGGTTAGCTAACACGCCTTAATGTCAGTTTCTCACACTTAGCACGCACAATAAATAATGTGAAATAGATACATAATGATTGTTTGGCGGATTGCAATAAGATTTTAGCTAATTGTTACAACCTTATATGACAGCAATTCAACTGTGAATCTGGCCCTAATGATTTATATTTTTTAAAGGGATCTTCATTTGTTTATTTATTTAGCTGTAGCTGTTTACAACCGCTTGTTCCTCACACGTAAATAAAGTCGAAAGCCACCCTCATAAAACTTTAATTAACATAAATAAAAGACTTGTCCCAGGTCATTGCCACGCGGGAGGGTGCTAAGGAGGCTGATATATTTATTTTGAGATTAGACACCTGCCTGTTTACTGGAATCAGCAACCCGTCATTAATTACGAATACTGATTGAGTTGACATCTAACTAGAAAATGTATACGTAAGTAGTACGATTTATTAAAGATCGTATTTTCCTAATAATTAACATTCGAACTATAACCACCCATTAATTACTCTTAATGATCAATGATGCGTCATATACTAACCATAAATAAAAAAAAAAACCCAATAGTTAATGAAAATATCCTAAGCTCTTCTGTAATGTAACAGTATATAAAAAAATAAGTTTTCGTGTCAACACTAAATTTAACGAATTTGTAGTTTTATGTAGACACAAGGGTGATTTCCCGTAAATACCTACCTGTGACGGAGCCGTGTCAAAAAATAACAGTAATTCAGTGTTTGTTTTTTATTTAGTACAATAATTTATTTCTGAGTTTGAGTACCTAATCACTTACAGCGGTAATAAATACAAGCTTCCAATTGAAGTCCATTAATGCTAAATTCGTGTTTTAATTACAGTTTTGCTGCTCAGAATTTTTGTTTAATTATCTCGATCGATAAAATGTAATATGGGATGTAATAATGATTAGGAATATCATTTCATCACTAACCAAAGGTAAAATAGATACATACAGACGAACATAGAAGCTCCACATTTTTTTAAGTCGGTTAAAATGAGCATCTGCATAAGCAAGTGACTGCATACCATCAGCTGGGCCGTTGGCTAGTGTGCCACCTTAGTGGTATGAAAAAAGCGATTTTCACGATGATACCTTTCGATTCACCGAAACTCATCTAGCAATGAAAGAACCACCTCTCGTGGATTGCACTCTATCACGAATTGTGAAGCAATGGATAACATAACAGAACTACTAGTTGCGATTAATTCATGCTCCGATCGAATACCTGTAGCAAATTGCGATATTAACGCCGAACGAAGGCCGACAGAAACGAATCATACTTCTCTATACTTATATAATACTACAGGATATATTCACGGATCCACGGTCTACCTTTGTTGATCAAATTCGTGTACCTTCAGTATATTCAGTGACGGAAAGTTTTAAGAGAGCGGACCCTGCGGGTCCTTCATTAAGTGACTTATGAATGTTACTCTAAACAAGTTAAGAGTAATTTTTTTCCACAAAACTTACTTCCGACTAATATTAGGTCCTTACATATGAAATTGGCGTTTTTCGTACTGGCCACTTTAATCACGAATTTCTCCTCTTTGGTAAGGAATTCCAAATTCAAATTTGTACAGCTATAGACTCATGTATTTGTGCTTCGATGATCGTCATTCATTTGTTTTTTTTCTTCTGTTTTTTTCTGTTTGCGTCACTCATTTTACAAAATGGAAAACCTTAAATATCGCATTATTTACGAGTACGAGTTCCGCCGTGGCACTAGTGCTGCGGAAACAACTCGAAGGGTGAATGATGTGTATGGCGGTCGTGTTGCAAAAGAAAACACAGTTCGTTTTTGGTTCCAACGTTTTCGTTCTGGAAATTTCGACCTGCAGAACAAGCCCCGTGGACGGCCTGAGACTCAAGTTGATAATGAAGAGTTGAAGGCTATTGTGGAAGCGGATCCATCGCAAACCACGTCCGAGTTAGCTGCAGGCTGCAATGTTAGTGATAAAACTGTTTTAATTCACTTGAAGCAAATTGGGAAGATTAAAAAGCTTGAAAGGTGGGTACCTCACGAATTGACTGAAACAAACCGGCAAACGCGCGTCGACTGCTGCGTTACATTACTAAACCGGCACAATAATGAAGGTATTTTAAACCGAATCATTACCTGTGATGAAAAATGGGTTCTTTACGATAATCGGAAGCGCTCAGCGCAATGGTTAGATCCTGGCCAGCCAGCCAAATCCTGCCCCAAGCGAAAATTAACCCCAAAAAAGTTACTTGTAAGCGTTTGGTGGACTAGTGCCGGTATTGTTCATTACAGTTTTTTCAAATCTGGCCAGACTATTACGGCTGATGTCTATTGTCAGGAATTGCAAACCATGATGGAAAAGCTAGCGGCTAAACAACCTAGGCTGGTCAATCGCTCCACGCCACTGCTGCTTCACGACAACGCTAGACCACACACTGCGCTACAGACGGCTACTAAATTAGAAGAGCTTCAATTGGAAAGTCTAAGACATCCTCCGTACTCCCCGGACCTTGCTCCAACAGATTACCATTTTTTTCGAAATTTGGATAACTTCTTGCAAGGGAAAAAATTCAACTCCGATGGGGCAGTCCAAATCGCCTTCAAAGATTTTATTGGTTCCCGTCCGACTGGTTTTTTTAGTAAAGGGATCAATGAACTACCTATGAGATGGCAAAAGTGCATAGAAAATAATGGTTCATACTTTGATTAATTAAATATATTATATTAAAAAATATTCGACTTTTTGTTACTCCCATACAAAACGCCAATTTCATATGTAAGGACCTAATATTATAAATGTGAAAGTTTGTAAGGATGGATGTATGGATGTTTGTTGCTCAATCAGGTAAAAACGGCTCAACAATTTGTATGAAATTTAGCATATGTATAATTTATTACCTGGATTAATAGTTCCTCTGGTATTATAAGCTCTATGCGGACGAAGTCGCGTGCAGAAATAAGTCACAAATAAAAAAATGCATAGTTGAAATGCGCATTATGAGCTAATAACTTATCAACAAATTCTTGTTCTATTCTAAATGTTCGTATTAATTTAAAAAAATATTGTAAATACAATATTGTGTTACCAAAATATACATGTGTAAATAAAACATCATGTATAATTAAATATATATGTAGGAGTAGATACATATAATTTTATAACTTAAGATATAATAAAGATCATTTTGTTCGCAGCAAAAAATATTTGACGTCGGGACATTTCAAAGCTAAAAAACTACATTTAAATAATTATGTAGATTCCGCATAGTGGTCATTAGCAGAATACCTTCGAAACTGAGCACTTGATTTAAAACCGTATATAATGGTTATTAGAGTATATAATGAAGGCAATAGATATTAATCTACACGCAGGTAACAGTATAACGGCCTTGCAGGGTCATGTTTCCGTGGTCTACATTCTTGGATAGACTGGTCCGCACTAATCATATCTCTTTAATTACATATTCAAGTTGATTTTATGTACAATATTCTAATTCTGTTTTGTATATAGACACATCTGTATCACACAGTGTTATCTATTTTATTCGTTTCATAAGAGAGGCAGGGCAATTTGGAATTTCCCGTGGGTTTTCCCATTTAATTTCGAGCCGCCCGACTTGGGACTGTACCTACACCTTACAGAAGACCACAGTGAAATAACAATACTTGATGTAATGTTGTGTTTCTGCGGTAAGTAAGGTTGCCAGTGCTCCACGAGGATACGCTGGGCTAGTAGTAATGCCGCTAGCACCATTAGTCCTCATCGACAACATGGTTGGAAACCTGCTAGTGATAGCGGTATTGCTAGCAGCTATAGGCTATGGTGACTGCTTACCATCAGGTGGGCCATATGCTTGTGTGTAGTGGTATGAAAATAAAAAAGTACATCACATTATCATCATCACCCTGGCTTTATCAACAACATTATTAGGGTCATCAATATATCTACACAATTTAGCTAGTTACCTGGAGCCTTAGCAAGGCAAAGATTCGACTACGTATGCGTATTTGCTTTCTACTATTTATTTACATAAAAAGTGTTTTCTGTTCTAGCTGTTCATTTTTCCTTACGGAAAAATTAACGAAACTTAAAACTAAAATTCGCCTTTAAATTCGTGAGTAAAATTATAGTACCCATTTAAAATCTCTCGAAATATTGTCAAAAACAAGAAAGTTGCGACGATATGCATTTTTATATTATAAATTAACAAATGAAGACTATGCAGATCAGATTAGTTAATATTCGCATTATGATAAAATACGAGACAAGGTTTATAAATGTAAAACCACAAGAAAAAGGAACATATCTTTAAGGTATTACAGGCGGTTTCATTAAAGCGAAATAAAGTAGAGCGTGGCTAAATGAGCCAATACAATAATTCGGCTCATTGATTCGCGTTGTGTTCGTGTTGTCGCTCAGTTGAGTCACTCTTGCTCTAGCTAACATTAGCTGTGTCAATCTTTGTAAAATAATTTAAGTAAAGAAGAAAAATTAAATGTCTTTAGTAGACCAATGGTCTAGTGGTTTGATATATCTGATTGCATGCTACTAAATGTTGCGGGTTCGATTCGCCAGTGGTGTTTAACTTTTTAATAATGTACTGTGAAAACATATTAGTTTGTTTTTTTTGGCGTAGAAATCATAAGTTTTACTTTATTTATGAAGTAAAATAGACGTAACTAAATGCGTGAACAATAATTTCAGTATATTATAGTAACAGTGCTATTAAATTTAATATCTTCATTTAGTTAATTACAATCTTTGTGCAAGAAATATGCATATATATCGGCTTATAAAGAAGAATTGACGAATTTGTAAAGGTTACGTTATGCGAGATGCCTTTTGGGGAACAATGATAGTTTAAACTAATTACTCAGCTTATAATAAAACAAGAATGTGTTTCAATACGATTAAATCATCAAATTTTGTAAAACGAAATAAATGGTTGCAAGCCAGTAATTTTTCTAAATTCATTTTATTTTGTCACGTTTTCTAGGTAGAGACGGTAGATTACTTTCCTATTTTTTTACTAATCGCGCATTCTCGTCGCTAAAAAGCTTTTTTTTACTTTTAATATTACACATCTTATGCTTTCCTCTTTCTCTTTGCTTTTATACTTTTATTTATTTATTTCTTTTCCTTTTTTTTTCTTAATTTCAATATATTAACCTAAATTTATAAAATAGATAATAAATCTAACTTTTCTTGCGGGATATCTGTAGTGTGTGTAGCCCTTTTTTCTATAGAAGATAAAAAAATATTATTTTTTTGTATTCAGTTCGTTTTGTTCTTTTAGTGCACAAACAAAATCCATTAGCATTTTGGGAGTGGCTCTCAAGTCGACTAATTTACGTCATTCGACCATTAAATTTTCAACGGTGTTCGATTAGACTCACTCGTAATTAATTTAGTCTTGAATTTTTTATGTTGGTATGTAGGCACTTATATATTTATTGTATATCATTTACCCAATAATATTGCATTGTGAATACTGTCAAAAATTTGAATTGAAATATATTTAATGTCAATCTTTAAATACGCAATAAACATAAAATAAATAATAATACACAAAAATAAGTACAGATCAAAACAAGATTACATTGAAGGCATAATATGTAATTTTGCCATTCAGTCTGTACAGCTAGCAGATTATAATACATAATTTAATTGAATTTCTTTAGTTAAGCTCAACAGAGTACAGTAAACACCAAATTATCAATTATTATACAGGCGAAGTTGTTAACAAATATCTATCCACTAAAATCAGTTCTTTTATGTATGATTTACGAGCTATAAGCGTAATAAGGGATAGATCGGCAATATTTGTAGTTTTATGTATAGATACTGATATATGGAGGTTGGTCATCAAGACTTTATTAGCTACTAGCTGAGATTTGAATTTGTTGAATGTTATTATATTCTTTCTATATCAATTTTCTTTTGTAAAATGTTCCTGTTATGTACTTAAGTATTTAAATGCAAATTAGATCATCATCTTTTGTTTTAAAAAGAGTAATCAATGAGTTTCTTGCCGGATTCTTCTCAGCAAAAAACTACCTTCCGAATCTGGTGGTACATTCTGACGATTTGAAAGTACTTATCTGTAAAGTCTAGTCATGTAAAGATCCTTTTTTAGTTTGAGTTTGAGATATTAAGGAGATACATTGAATTATAGTGTTAAATATAAAATGCCCTTAAAAACCTATATGTAATCTGTTGTCCGTACAGATGTCACTGATAACTGCACAGTAAATCATTTTCAATACAGTAGCTAAGTGGAGCAACCTTGGTCATCTCTCGGCGACCTTTGCGTTACTGCAGTGAGCGGTTGCTGGAGCCCTTTATTGTAATGTTTATTAGAATGGACACTTAATATGTTATAAAATAAAGCTTTAGTTTATGATGGCTTGTTAATTTCGTAGCTAAGTGAATTATCAACTGCGTTTGGAAGGCCACGGGCTAGATTCGCGTTTACTACTAATGTGTTATATAGTACATAATGAGCTTTAATAGTTTGATAAATATTTGATAGTTATTGCCAATATAATGTATATTTGAAGTATAAAACAATACCCACTACAAAATATGTGACAAACAGGCGTATCCTGTAATATACCACTGCATAGAAATGAGCATAGCTTACATTATAATTTAGAGGAATTCCTGTGCCGCCGCATAAGAGACGACCAGGTACCCTTACGACCAGAACAGCTCATCCTTGATGAGCTCTGGAAACCTTATTTATCGCAATAACGTAACACGACAAAGGAGTAAGCTACTCCTATAGTTGGCTGCGATCTTCTGTAAGACACGAACCAAGACGGGCATTCGAATTTGAACGGGAGATTCTGTACTCTGCCTCTCTGTCTTACTAATAGCTATTCAATCCTACACTAGGATCTCCTCTGCCGTTGTAGTCGTATATACTTTCTTCCAAACAAAACACATCAGAATCGTCCTGGCATTATCCTAAACATTGTTAGGCTCGTCACTAGATCTAACCCGTTGTTAAGTTAGAAGATTTTTACACAAAGCGACTGCCATATAATCTTCCGAAACCCATTTGATAAACAAAATGTACAGTGGAGTACACATTTATGACGTCAGTCTTTTATCTTGTTCGAAGTAGCATATTTAAATACTTAGAACTCCGCTGACATTACACGTAAGGGACTCAAGAGATTATACCAATTTATTAGACCGTAAAAGCACATTCCACGTTGAACTGACCTTTGACAACTCCAGTCACGATTGGAACACAATGACTGAACAACCAACTCCTTGTCCATATGACATTTGAAATTACCATACGAATTTTACTGTCAAATATGTTTAATATATAATAATATATTTTTTACCGATTAAATTATTTTAATCTGGAGAGGTCATGGTGAATAGGCTGCTAAAACCTATTATATTATTTGGCTAAAAAGCACACTTGATAATATCAATCTTCTCAGTTTACCTCTGTTACCGATACCCCGACACTTATAAACGAGATGCATTTTGGTAGTATTTTGTATTTCTTGGGATAATGTCGAGTTCATCTATAAAACCGATTTAAGAAAATCTTTCACTGATAGAAGACTAGAATATCCCTAAATAGCATAGGTTATTTTGTTCAAAGGCTGTGTTATCTTATTACTACGTAGGCGAATTCGCTTGAATACGCTTATATCTCACAAAATTAGCAACGTGGTCAATATATAATCGCCTTGAACAAACGAAATAAGGGCAGTGCATTTCAAATATTCATGAACGTAAAATATTTCGATATCCGTCCTTCTAATACTTAAAAAGGAGCGCTATAAAGCACGGCACTTGCTTTATTGACCCAATAAAAGTTGAATGCAAGTGAATTATTGTGGTTTACACTTAAGTAATCAGCATTAAGTTGAGATGTTACAGTTTCCGCCCACGTTCAATAAATCACATTACGTAAATATCAATTCAATTGTTTGAGCCCAAATTAGCTGCGAAAATTGACCAATAATAAAATTAGTTATCCAATTACGTACCAAGTTATATGTGTTCAATTTTACACTGATCTTTGAAGGTACTTCTATTCGAACAATGTCACGAATGATATTGTTTCGAAAGTAAATAATATAATTTTAGTTCAATTCAGTAGGCATAATTTAGTAAGCACTTTGTTGAATTAAAAATATGCTGTCATTAATTTTGGTTCAATGTCCATTCCATTTTGAACAACCTCGATCAAATAAATTCCTTCCTCCTTCAATATAATCTATATTTACATCGGTTAAATTCAATGGATTTCCCATTGGCAAATTGATTTATCCATCAGACACAACACAATATAGGCATCTGACATTTAAAATAGATATTCAACCTGTAAATACTTTCGGCGTTTCTATCCTTGAATTTCGGCTAATTAGGCGTAGCGAATTCAAACACCATATTTATGTTTTAGTTGCCTACGCACTATTATCGTGACAATGCGAAGGCGAGCACTAGCGGTGCACGAATTTGACACACATCATATAACAGACACTGTTGTGTCCCTAATTGAAATAGGACGTTGTTTCGTAACCTCATTCACGGCGACATAAGTTGCGCATCCCTGTTTAAGTAATACCTTCAAAATGACTCGTTGTGCGTTAGTGCAGAGTATAAAACTGAGAGAGTATCAAAATGATTCCGTTAAATAATTCGTAAATGATTGCCCTGGCAGGTATAAAATACAACTATAGCCTATGGAGAAAAAAATTCGAGGTTTCCTTTTGAGCAATTCTAGATATAAGAAATATGTGGAATAGAAAATCCTCAAAATTCCCGACATATCCCCTTAAAGATATGTCGCGAGCAGGTGTTGTACATGCAAATTTTGCATCAGTTCTGTCGTTGATATCATAGTAACAGTGGGTTTTGATCTTTGTTACCATTCACAGAAGCATTAGATTCATTCAAATGTCAGCTAGCAAGATTGTAATGTTCAGTTTCCTTTATTAGGTCGGCGACACGTGTTAAGTGTATAAGTGACAAATGAGTCAAGTAATTACATTATTAAGATAAATGGTTCGTAGTAAGAATATTTCAAATGATACAAGACTTAGTAACTATAGACATCAATATAAGAAATAAATAAAAACCCGTGATCGAATGACATCATTGAGACTTTAAACCAATGACCAAGTGAACATAAATGCGAGAGTTCGAATCCTTAATCACAAAAGAAGTTAAAAAGAGAAGTGTAGGCACTTATGTTGTCACAGATTTGTTAATAAAGGCTTTATTAAAATCCCTACATCATCGAGATAAACTTTAGGGTCAAAGACAAATAAAAATATTTTCAAAGGACAGGTCAAGGACCTGGTATATCCTCGATCTCTTTCTTCGATCTTTGATTATTAACGGTTATTAATTATTTCACGGTCATATTTCTCGAAAACAAATGAACTCAATGCCAATATCTTGAGATAAATTTAGTAATATTTTTATTGTGTGTATGAATCTTACTTTTTTATTTTCAATCAACACACAGTCTGTTCTTGACCTTTTAACAAGTGGACACAACATGACAGTTATCTTGGTATCCACATTCTTCAACATTCTTACATTGTGTACCTGCTGACGTCATCCGATACTATTATATATCTATTGACTGAACTCATTCATGCTTTAATCATATAATTATGAAATGTAGCCAGATCAATTCATTAATTTTTTGGCTTATAAACATGGCTTGAACGTTTACTTCTATGAATGTAGAACTTTTTATATCATACATAATTATCAGATGAACTCAACGCAGACCACAAAAAAAATGTATAGCTATTTTCATAAAATAAAAAATAAAATATTATTATTAATATCTGATTCATGTATGATAAGTGTATGACTATTCTAAAACCATGTAACATAACACGCCTTTAGACCATTACAACATGTAGATGCCGGTGGTACCAAAAGCTTAAAATCCCTGGAAAGAAAAGGCGGCACATATCTGAAGTATTCAAAATTAATGATCCACGTTCTTGCCTTTTTTTTTCTATCATTCAATTTGTAAGTGTCAGTGTCGCGTGCTACAGTTTTTGTTGTCGTATAGATTAATCTATCATAGCGTGCCCACTAACTTGACAACTGACAAGAATGAGATATGAAAGGCGGGACATGCGACTAACGTGTCTGTAGAGATTTTAAAAAGGGTCATCTTGTGGACGAGTCATGATATTTTATCAATGAGATAGATATATTAACTCAAATGCATTTTAAAGGGCATTCATACTCGAGAAATAACGATGTTTAGTTTATTTTGTGTTGCGAATGGCAATAAATTTATATCGTGAACTCTAGGCACCGGCTGAAAGCACCTTTCTAAGTGGTTGTGACACAGAGAGGCAGGGCTCAAATAGTACCCCGCACTTGACAGATGATCGCCGCCATATTTCGGTGAGTAAGGTTTCCGTGGACCCAAAAGTATTAAGCTATTCTGGCATTAAGAGAACCTGTTCGTCCCCCATGCTCGAGATAACACTATAGTACCCTTGGTATTGGCATCCATAGGCTACGATAACCGCTTATCGTATAATCAGGCGGGTAGTAAGCATTTTTGCCACCATTGTAGTATAAAAAAGTCTAAATAACTCCCTGGTATGACTTAAAATTTTGAAGCCTCAAATTAAACCGAGACCGCTGGTCTAGTGGTTAGTATACCTGACTGCTACAAATATGTTTGCCTTGCGTTTGGGTGTTTGGTATGTATTATAATTATGTATTTACAAAAAAAAAGTATATAAGTATTATATCAGCTGCTGGTTCCCATAGTACAAGCTTTGCTTAGTTTGGGGCCAGATGGCGTTGTGTGATAATGTCCAAGCATTATTATTATTTATTATTATAAACCCTACTACTAATACAGTAGAGGCATTCTAACTGTGTGCTAACCTGGATCGTGTGAGAATACCTTTGCATGCATTAAACTCACGCACGGTCGTGAGCGAAAGTGGTTTGATGTTAATTTAGGAACCTTTCAAAATTATTTGTAAGAACCATATTATGAGCAATGATCAGACAAGATAAAGAACCAGTTAAAACAGAGACACAACCAAAATTAAATGCTAAAGCGTTGTTAGTATACGTAATTAAATACTAATTGACATTTCGATTTGACTAATTGTATAACCTTAAGGGTCAGCTTATGCGCTTAACATATAGGTTTTAATCAACGCTAGCATTTTCATTTGCGATTTTACCTGCGTAGGAATACAATAACATTTGAATCAAATACATAACATTTTTGTGTTGAGATTGTTTTATTTATCTTTTTTAATCGTCTTGTAGTAATGCAGGATATGTGAAAATAAAAAAGAGTACCCGAATGAACCAAACATGAGCTAAAATTTTACAATTTAATCTATATTATACAGAACAGGATGAAGAACAACTCATCAGAAATGCAACATAATTACCGCGAAACTCGCAACTAGTAGACTGTTCATCGACAAAGTAATAAAGAAATTGATAGATTTAGAATCCTATTTATATCGTACTTAAAGTTGCAACTCGTATGGCATTAAAACTGCAAGCACAAAAGCTGTAGGACAAGACAGGTGCGTGAAAATGAAAGTTGTTCTCTTCCTGCTCAGTTGTTCGCCTCGATTACTTCTGGCCAGTTAAGGCTATGTTAGCTTTTGATATGGAAGCCATAAATAGATCACTGAATACTAAGTAATGAGAAAAAATATTAGGTCCTTACATATGAAATTGGCGTTTTGTATGGGAGGAACAAAAAGTCGAATATTTTTTAATATAATATATTTAATTAATCAAAGTATGAACCATTATTTTCTATGCACTTTTGCCATCTCATAGGTAGTTCATTGATCCCTTTACTAAAAAAACCAGTCGGACGGGAATCAATAAAATCTTTGAAGGCGATTTGGACTGCCCCATCGGAGTTGAATTTTTTCCCTTGCAAGAAGTTATCCAAATTTCGAAAAAAATGGTAATCTGTTGGAGCAAGGTCCGGGGAGTACGGAGGATGTCTTAGACTTTCCAATTGAAGCTCTTCTAATTTAGTAGCCGTCTGTAGCGCAGTGTGTGGTCTAGCGTTGTCGTGAAGCAGCAGTGGCGTGGAGCGATTGACCAGCCTAGGTTGTTTAGCCGCTAGCTTTTCCATCATGGTTTGCAATTCCTGACAATAGACATCAGCCGTAATAGTCTGGCCAGATTTGAAAAAACTGTAATGAACAATACCGGCACTAGTCCACCAAACGCTTACAAGTAACTTTTTTGGGGTTAATTTTCGCTTGGGGCAGGATTTGGCTGGCTGGCCAGGATCTAACCATTGCGCTGAGCGCTTCCGATTATCGTAAAGAACCCATTTTTCATCACAGGTAATGATTCGGTTTAAAATACCTTCATTATTGTGCCGGTTTAGTAATGTAAGGCAGCAGTCGACGCGTGTTTGCCGGTTTGTTTCAGTCAATTCGTGAGGTACCCACCTTTCAAGCTTTTTAATCTTCCCAATTTGCTTCAAGTGAATTAAAACAGTTTTATCACTAACATTGCAGCCTGCAGCTAACTCGGACGTGGTTTGCGATGGATCCGCTTCCACAATAGCCTTCAACTCTTCATTATCAACTTGAGTCTCAGGCCGTCCACGGGGCTTGTTCTGCAGGTCGAAATTTCCAGAACGAAAACGTTGGAACCAAAAACGAACTGTGTTTTCTTTTGCAACACGACCGCCATACACATCATTCACCCTTCGAGTTGTTTCCGCAGCACTAGTGCCACGGCGGAACTCGTACTCGTAAATAATGCGATATTTAAGGTTTTCCATTTTGTAAAATGAGTGACGCAAACAGAAAAAAACAGAAGAAAAAAAACAAATGAATGACGATCATCGAAGCACAAATACATGAGTCTATAGCTGTACAAATTTGAATTTGGAATTCCTTACCAAAGAGGAGAAATTCGTGATTAAAGTGGCCAGTACGAAAAACGCCAATTTCATATGTAAGGACCTAATATTCTAAATTATACTTGAGATCGTTTTGTTTTCGATTTCCTGAATATAACGCTTAATAAATTGTGTTGGTATAAAAGTTACTGAATGGTCTCGATTCTGTTGTACATCACTAAACTAAACTATTTTGACATGACTAAAAAGTCTTGCTATCCCTTTCTCAAGTGGGGGCTTAGAAAAGGATGGCAATACTTTTTAATCCTGTCAAATAAGTTTAGTTTTGTATGTGAAGTAATTTTATTATGGGACTGACAAATTAAACCATTAATTTTGACAACTCGTAGATACGTTTAAGTTATAAGTATATCATAATGTACCCATAAAACGTGACAAATCACAAAATCTACCCAATCTACATAGAGCATCAAAGAAACCATAAGATATTCACGGATATTATAAAAACATGAACAGTAAAATTTACGACGACGGTAAATATACCGCACGAGCCAGATGAAAGGAAGAGTTTGGGTTCAAATCAACTACTTTCACCCAACAGATGCTAAAAAGTGAAACTGGAATCTCCGTAGGAATTCTTGCCATGATAATGGTGTGCAATTGATAAGGTATCGCTAAAATATTTAAAGGAAACTTATTGCTAACTCAACCAGCTAATTTCTAGTGATTTCGCCTGCGTAAGAATTATATAAAAATAGCCTATGTTGCTCAGAAGTTGCGTAGCTTTTTATTTGTGAAATAGTTTTGTGTTTCTAAAGATTTTCTCCATACTTAGCAAAAATATTGTTCTTCCTCTGTATAATACCTACTAATATAGATTAAGTCGATTATATACCAGCTGCCACGTTAGCTCAATTCAAATCACTTCGTGAAAAATTTACTCGACTGAGATGTATAAAAATCATGCTTAGAAATGTTCGTATAGTCTTGTATCTTGATCACTATGTTATGATTCAGAAATTACCATATGACCACAAACAGCTTGATAATCGGAAAATAATAATGTAAGATCTGTCTGAGAGAAATATCCAAGCTTCTAGATTTCCCCATTACCTCCATTACCATGCCACAAACAAGGCCGTATTCATGTAATTAGCGCAATAAAAAATTCAAAACAGGTAATTTTGAAGGTCAGGAAGGGAAAGGCACCCTTCCTTTATTATACATGGGAGCATAAAATTACTAAATGCATGCAATTCGGGAACGGGGTTTCAAATTTATTTCAATTAAATTGTAGTTTCATTTGAATTGGTATGTCGTTAGATTTTAACTACTAAATTATTGACATAATAATTTTATTTATAAAATTCATGTTTATGTACTCATGAATATATTTCCATACTATGAAGATGGTAAGCAAACGAGGGTCACGCCTGATGGTAAGCGGTCTAAGTAGCCTAGACACTTATAGTATGATTCATTAAATAATCAGTTACCGATTTAAAAAATCTGGTTATATGCGAAAGTTCGATTTTAAAGAAAACAAAAAATAAGTAATCCTTTGTGGACGGGCGTACAGTATTTTTATCTTAATCATGCCGGCATGCCAATGGCAAGGCAAGAAACTGACAGTTGTTAATGTTGAATATTATTTGGAACCTTTAAGATATTTGATCTGAACATCTCAAAAGATGCATATCATTTTGAAGACGTTTTGAAGGTTCATATTTTAAAGGATAATAAAGATGCTTTCGACATTCAACTTTTTTTAAATATTTTTAAATCCTGCAGTAATAAAGCTGTACATTGATAAACTTTTGAAGTTTTGAATAACTCTTATTGTCAAAATAGGTCTTATTGCAAAACTGTAGGTAAACCTATTACCGAACCGGATGTAAGGGCATTTGGATGAAGACCGTCGATTCTCCGAAAGATGTCTTAAATACCTGCGGTTCCCACATTTATAAGTGATGAGGCCCCGAGCCAGGGTTAAGCCCCTTTTAACACACCTTTTGCCTCACGTTTTTTGTGTCAATAGTCACAATATTCAATATGATCATCAAAAAGGGAACCATGCCAATTTTCACACTCGGCTGCCTCAGCCAAAACGACATTTAACTTAATTGCAGAATTATCTTGAAAAGACATAATTTGATAATCTAATCTTCAATTACAGCCACCATATTAAATGTGACCTTTTCTAACGCGTGATTAAATTGCATGCAACAAAATATCATCTACGTACACCAGTGACAACTATGATGTTTCACAAGCACCGGCTCACTCAGTACGAGTTACGTCATTGCACTTTTGCCAGCTATGTATTTAAATGTCAAATATTGACCCATGACACCTCGATTCCGCCACTTGTTTGATTATTAAACGGCGGGATTAGACGTACCGGAATTTGTTACATTGTATACTGTACTAAATGAAACTGTAATGGAGAATCAATTTGATTTACTCAAATGATCATGCAGAAAAATTGTGTACTTGGTTGTAGGTCACCATAGTTTACGGTTTTAGTTCGTAATGATTGACAATATAGGGACGGATACAAGACACCGTTACATTATGTACATTGCACCTTTGAGCGTCTCATAAATCATGCTTAATAACAAGTATTGCTGTAGTTAGCAATTAAATTTCGACACAATTTATGCAACTGTAGGTGAGGAATATGCAGAACACACAGCTCAAAGAACTGTTCGTGGAAGAAATCAAAGTTTCTAAGGTAAGACGGACGACCTGGTAAAGGTCGCTGAGAAGCGTTGTATGCAAGCGGCAAAAATCGGTTAATGTGGACTCTATAGGGGAGGCCTTTGTTCAGCAGTGGTCGTTTGTCGGCTTATATGATGATGAACGATGGGAAAATAAAACAAAAAAGGTCATCCAACGAATCAAATTCGAACGTCATTATAAGTTTAAATGAAACAGGATCAAAAATGATATCCATTGTATAAGATGAAGTACTAATAAGGCAAGAGCCCAATAATTTCTAGAATCAAACAAGACAAATGCTCATAATAACATGTTTTCACTTTCGTCGTGCATGTCATGGACTGGGAGATGCCACGGTCGTCACGCTAGCTAGTCGTGACTTTTGTACAATTAAAGTGTCAACAACGATTATAGTCTCCTGGATTTGAAGAGAAATGTGTTAGGTAATATACATTTAAGATTTGGTTTAAAATATTTCTTACGTTCCATACTTTTCAATATCCCATTTAAACTCTACATGATGACAAGCGATCATGGTAGCATATGGATTGGCGCGTTTCAAAGCTTATGTTCAGTGGAATCATCGGCTTAGCGAGGATGATCAGATCTGGACTGCCAGCACCATACATCCGAGCTCTATCTAATCGAACCCACAACAGGAACACAGTACTGTTAATGTAATAAGCTAGCAGTGTCAAAGCTGAAAACTTAGCGAATGTCCCAATTCCAAAGAACATCATTCATTTTGGTCCAAATCTGAAAGGGCCGGCCAACGCATTTTTTTGTATATTCTGTTAGAGCATGTCCGTCTGAACACATATTGCTATGGCACGAAAGAATAATTTTTTGTTGAAAATATAAGTTTAAAATAATCAAAACCAATGAAATGTCCTGTAATGTCCAACTTTGGTGCCATTGTAATAAATGCTCAGACGGACCAGCTTTAACCGAATATACTAAAAAAGAATCGTTGGTCGGCACTTTCAGATGTTGACCAAATTGCTATGAAACATGGATGATTTCCTTTGCACCTTTTATTAGTTTTAAGGCTGAGAGAATAATACAGCCATATTTTGGTATAGTTTACAGTGTAAGTTACATAGCGGAATACAAACTCTTGGAGAAAAGGTTACATCCAAGGATAAAAAATTATGCGCAAAATACTAACTTCTTATTTACCTTCAGATCAATGGCTAAAAGCTAATTTGAATCGTCTCTTATCAAAAATATATTATTAAAATAAACATTGGCATATTAATTTGTTGCATTATTAAACATATTTTGCAATTCAATAATCAGTAAAAACGTATCCTTAATTCGCTCATATAATAATAGCCCTTGTTTTGCAATGAAATGTGCAAAACTGAGGACTGAATAAGTTACATTAATCTGACACCGATACTTTCAGTAGTTAAATCACGAGTTGTCACACTGGTGTTGGTCAACTAGTCTTGTAACAATTTGCGACACGAGCTCAAAGTCGACTACATCGTGCAATAAGGACACGTTATATAATTTATGTTTGTGATACAATAGACGCTGATAACGGTTGGAACAAGTGGACCATGTCCTATTAAGTAGGGCAAGAGGGCAGAATTGTGATCACTTACTTCGATGATAGCCGATTTGAAACAAGAATTCTAGGTGAATATTTTAATTATTGAAAACAATATTTTACATTTGTGTTGTTATAAAGAACTATGGTAGACGTGAGCGTAGGCATTTGCAATGCTAGGGATATCACACGCGTGTTGAACAAATTCTGCACACCAATTTTGAAGAGCTCCGGACTACACTCTTTTGGGACAATTACAGTGGTCCACAAACTGATGCTTCAAATTGAGTTCTAATAAGAACAGCTGGGTTTATTTAACAAAAAATGTCCCAAGTACTTATATTTAAGTTAAATATTGTTTGGAATTCGAACATCTTTACAAAAGAATGGCACATGAATGAAGCTAGTCCACCGTCTTGAAACATTTCTAACAATTTCGACTATTTCAGAGAAAGAATACTTATAGCGGTATTACTGTGACCTCGGTCTACATTCAAGACATTGCAGTCGTCTATTTCTTAACAACGTATTGAGAAGCCTTGATATTAACTGAAATGCTAAAATTCTGAATCGTGACCGTTTTTTATGCGTATTATATAAAAATATAGACATTAAAATGTAAATCATACATCATCGTAATTTACTACACGGTCATTTGATTGTTAAAGAAAAAAAAATTGTTAAATGTTAACTTCATTTGGGTGTTCATCTTGAGAATTAACCATAACCATATCCGTATCCGCTATTCTTTGGATATTATATTTATGTTCAGCCTTTTATGATTGAAAAACAACAAATAAATCGTAAAGGCTTAATTTTATAGCATGTGCTTGAAAAATATGCGACTTCATTCGTGGCTGTAAGTTTATCGGAATACTAATTTGATAATAACTGGTCACCCTGACTAAAAAGCAAAAAGATAAAGAAGCAAGTATAACACAATCGAAATTTTGCATATCACCATAAAAAGAATCAGGTCGAGAAAACGTTTTGATGAATAACGGTCTGAAGAACCGTTACACTTCAATCAGCAAATGCTTTGGTGAAATTAATGTTATCTTTCAGATCACCGCCCTTAAGAGATATATCTTGTCATACAATGCATTCTTCTGAATATGACTTTTAAATCTGATACTTTGTCAAAATGTTTTTAGACATGTGCTTATACTTTTGCGCCCATACATATTGGCGTAAGAAAATTATGGATATTCTTGGAAGTCATTGCCGAGTGTGAGTAAATTAGTCTGATATTTAATATGCGTAATTCATAATTTGTCTAAACTAGTATGAGTCAAAGATATTTTGACATCACCACATCGGTTTGGAAAATTACCTAGCGCTTAAACATCATCAACGTTTTGTTAAATTTTAGAAGTCATAACAAAATCTGTGTAAGATGGCTCTACGCAAAATGTTCACTATGATATTAAGAGCTTGACATTGTATACTAGATAAGGTCGGAACGGCCAGTCCAGATGTTTCCGGACAATTTGCCATGCTGTACCCGTCTATTCATTCTGTGGTCACGATTCCGATCAATAGGTCAGAGTTGACCCGTTGTATTTCATTGACCTATGCTTCTCTTCTTAGTTTATTCATTGTATAATACATAAACATCAGCAAAACTTTTACTTCTACCAGCGTATTATTTTTGACATTCAACGCGGTTTGATGTAATATAAACAATTAAGCATATTCTCTTAACTTCTTGTGTTATGTATTGTAATGAAAACACTGTTTATTTTAATTTAGTCACATGTAACAGCATTAATAACATGATGTTGAAGACAATCAGCTGTTCACGTCTATTGTCAATTAGTTCCAGAGATTACGCGTAAAATTGCAAGTGCTGTTAATCAAACATCATTGTGTGATGATTTACTAGCAAAAACTAACCACTTAAGAAAGTCTTCTTAACGCCATTCCTTAAAATATCTTAAAAGATAACAATTGTGCTTAGATTGAAAGTGGTATTTTAGCTTTCACTAACAACCACAGAGCTGCGAAAGCTTCTACAAAAACTGCAAATGAAGGTGTTGACAACTACCAATAAAGCGAGAGCCGTAATAATCGAGACGTTATTCCACCACTGATTACGTCAACGATGTCTTATACTGATCAATAATAATCATAATACAATGCTTCATTCGCTTCAAGGAATGAAAAGTTTAGTCAAACTCAACTGCCAATGGATTCGAAACCAACGACATTATCGATACACATTGATATGAAATGAAACGTGGTAAGCGACCGGCATTGCTTTATACATAGCAACGTATTCTCACGTCCCTAATAACTGTAAGCAGTCGGAAACTGTTACAAAAACGCAACCATAGACAAAGGAAAGGAAAACGTAATATGCACGCGGAACGAAGTATGGGAGACGGTGGCGTTTAAGTTGCAAATTAAGTTAATTAATTTCAATTTGTTCGCTATATTGTGTAACATTTGTTACGCTTAAAGTTAAGTACTTTTAAGTCAATGCTTAAGTAAGACTTGAACAGTTTACTTGCTTGCCTTATAAATGCACCTGTATCCACCGTTTGGACTTATTCTTGACTAGTGTTTTTAAACTCAAACTCAAAATCATCTTTATTTTTTGACTGAAGTTTACAAATAAATATTATCAAATCATCAGAATCTACCACAGGATTCGCAAGGTAGTTTTTTGCTGAGAAGAATCCGGTAACTCAGCAATGACTCTTATCAAATAAAATATGAACATACATTTCACTTATGTGACATGAACATACCACAAAAAGATATATACTTAAAAATCACATTATACATAAACAAGGATATTATACTTGAGTGAAGAATCTAAGCTAATAGTTAATAAATAAAAAGGCTTGAAGACTTGCCTCCACAAGCAGCACCCGTACACAAGTATGACGCGAATGTAGCCTACATTCGGAGATGGCTACATTCGGAGGGAAGTGAGCGATTTTCAAATGGCAACTCATTTTGTTTTTGGAAAGCAGCCATATGTCTTGATTTCTCTTTGACAAATCTATATAACAATTCGAATCGTCTCCTCTGTGATCTATCATTTATAGTACTCGCTATTATTATAGTGACGGTGTGAACTGAGCCGTGAACGTTACTTAAATCGACTCGGTGACCTCGTGATCGATGCATAGAAAGTTTAATACCAATGCGATGCTGGCGCACACCTATTATAACTTTGATGCCTTCTTATTAGCCTTTTGATGATCTTAGTTATCAATTGAATTGGTAGGTATCGACAGCTTTATGGGGATTTGATATACAAGTGTTAAATAATGTAACTGCTTTATTGCTAGTCCATATTTGATATTATTGAGCGGCCTAATTTTTTAATTTCAGTATTCACAGTTGTCTACATTTAACCTTCTTGAAGTTTTCAAAGATAACGGTAAGAATATAAATATATAATGCTTCTCCAGTATACAGAAGTTTACTGTTTATGGACGATGCAACTGAAGATTCCGTAGTAAATTACCAAGGAGTATAAATAAATATGACTGGAGATGCTATCGTGCGTCGTGTCATACGAGAACTGAGTCTAACAACATTATGAATGCTTGAGATATTCTAGCGGGGATCTAAGGCGGCATCTTACCTTGTATAGTTTATCCTTCTGGTACCATACGTCTTCCTCCTCCTCTATTTGCGGGGCGAAAGCCTGTGTGAGATCGTCGCGAGAACGCGATAATATGCGCCTTCGAGACACCATTTCGCCTCCCGTCGCCGCCTCAAACGGGACTAGACTGAAACAAAAGAAAAGAAATGTGACTTAACTAAGACATTAACGTTAGTGGTAAATTAGACCTTCATAAGTGCCGTATTAGGGCCTAAGCTGAATAAATGAGTTTTATTTAGGTAGAGAATATTTCACAAAAAAGACTACCGGACTAAATCCAGCACAAGATTCAAATTAGCGACCTTTAGCTCAAATAGAGAGAGTGGTACAGTTGCTTAACCTCTAAACCAGATGTGTCATCTCAGTTCTAATCTTAAGTTTATGTTAGCGGCTTACAATAACTACCTAGTTAGCGGTTAATCTCTAGCCTTGAAATATTTAACATATGATAGAGGTTCGGCCTATAGAGAATGATTTCAATCATAATCAATTTAACAGACGGTGCCAATTCTGTTGTTCAAAACTTGTTCTTACTAAGCTTGACAAATTTGACAGGTCTGAAAATATTGCCATCCTTATTTAACCCCGCACATGAGAAAGGGATAGCAAGATTTTAGACCTGTCAAATTAGTTAAGTTTAGTACCTAATTTAGAACAACAGAATCGACACCACTATAGTTTTAGATAAGAACTAAGAATATGTTTGTATCGAAATAGAATTAAACTTTCACGTTTTATAAAGATCATTTATTTAGTAGGTCACTCACATTATTTATCAAACTAACCAATAAGGAAATTGTAAACATATCAAAATATAGTAGTTAATATTAAGTCATAACTGTTGCATCATTCCTCAAAATCTTTGGATACCGAGCTTGAAAGTATTTTATAAGAATTCTGTTCATAAGAATGTCTTTTCAAATGCTACTTGCACTAGTAATGAATATAAGTTTTGGTTTGTACAAAACAAATTCTTTCAAATAAATTCATGTTCGATCATTAAAATTATCCACCACCTTTCCTCAAATTTATATTCTTCACAAAACCTCGTCACAATCGGACAGACTGAAACACATAATAGGTATGTAAGGACCATCATCGATGATACAATTGTCAAACTTTCTATAGGGGATTAAACAACGTAACTATTATGAAACGAAGACAATGGAACAGCGGTGAAAGCTCAACTATTATTGCTATCAATCGTTTGTATGTCTTTAAGCTCTTCATCAGTTCTCTATTCATGTGAAATGAGCAACGATACGTCAATGCGTAGGTTTCATTTGCTTGAGACATTAACACCTGTATTTGTTTTGTTTGGACAATGGAAATATAAATCGTATGTTTTATAACAAGTGGCATGGGGTGTATAAATAAGACAACAAGACACAGTTTACTAAGCAAGTTGCTTTACTCAATTTAAATGAAAAATTACAGCTGTCATTGTTCTAAAAAACTAAGAAATAATAAGATATAGGTGTGTCTCTGTCTTTGAAGGTCAACAGGTGCATCCCGATTACACACATTAAGTGTACAAAGTCGGAGGAACTTAGACACTGTAAAATTATATCATCTACTGTAGTAAATGACGTAGGAATCATTACGAATTATGTTTCTTGAAAATTTCTTACCCAACAGGGCTAAGATTGAAGATGAAAGTATGGATGAAAATGCATCAAAACCATGAAAGTTGGTATTCAGGCAATGGATAATTATGTATTAGGAATTTCAGCATTTTTGGAAACTTCACTCCACCCATGCAAAAAAGGGACGAACTAAATTAAATGAAGCCCTAGCGGGTCGGTTAGTTTACGTTAATAACGATGAAAGTGCAATAGCGAAACCCATTAAACTCCTGCCTAAACCAAATTAAAACATATGAAAGAAGTTCGTTCTCTGATGCCTCATCCTAAAAACACTAGTAAATCTTGATGTCTCAAACAAAGCATTGCGTTGCTTGGATTATCTTCCTTCCGAGAGCTAACAATGTACGACATTGAATTCGACATTGGGGCTCCGTGTCTAACAATTGCCGGTTCCTCCCTTTCAAATTATGTCCACAGAACTTATTTACGCGATACGAATACGAAGAGTACTGTTAGATGGAAGATAAAAAGATGATTATTTATTACTGGTTTGCAAAATATGTGTGACGTGTGCGGCTTAATTGTAGTGTATGGCAGAAAATATAAAAAGAAACCAGTGATAGGTACAAAATTAATTCTTTAATTGTATATACACGTACATGAAGGACAAGAAGTTTGGAAATTCTATACGATTTATGAAAAAAAAACTCTTCTAAGGCACAACAAAAACAAACAAATTCTACTAGACACCACTAAAATTTCACCACCAACAATTCGTTTAATCGATGCAAATGTATCTACTGTCACTTCTAGCGTAGAAGTATAACGACCACAATTTAATGCCTCTCAATATATAAAGCTAGTTAATATAATCACGGGAAAGTCGTAGACAATTTCCTTAAAGCAATTTTCTTCAAGAAAGTGGGAATTTTTCGGCGCATTTCGAATGCAATTATCTTTTAACGCGATCTTAGCGGAGTGGTTAAACGGGGTATTAGCGCCTTTTAGTGGGTCAGTACTTTCGCAGGTGATTTACTTTGCTCTAATAAATTGGACTCTGTTACCGCATACGGTAAGATCTAGATAGCCTTGTCTGATTCTAAAGCGACGAAAATGATTGCAGACATGGTACTTGGTTCGCCGATAGGTGCATGCAATGCGATGCAAGATTTATGCGCTTAGAAAACGAGTATATTTACATACATTGTTTGAGACTGTACAATTATGTTATGACAAATTATTTCTCATCGCCCTCTCTTCTGGGGTAGGAGAGACGGAACACAATTAACTATTTAGGAAACATGTATAACAGATGTGGATATGTTACCTACTATTGGTAATAATAATATAATAATAATAATATTTATTTAATAATATAATTATTAAATAAATATGTTTTTACATACTTATAAAACAAAAACTAGCCTAGAGCATAATGTAATTTTAAGAAACAAGAAAATAAATTATGAACCTACATCAAAGCAAACTAGTAATCTAATCTACACTATAAATGTATCATTGATTTAATGGCTATTAAGCTGACCGTAAGTAAAAGACGATGTTGTTAATAGTACAGATAGACGGGATAGGACTCGTTTACAAAGAACACTGACCCATATCAAGAGGTGAATGCTTGAGGGATGGTATAGTTAATCGAACAGTCGATAAGTTTTGATATCGAATTCGATAATGTGGAAAAAAGTCGGCGAATTTGAATATCGATCTATACAGTCAAATGATTGATGACAACGTTCAAATGAAAATTTCAAAAATGGAATGGTTTGTATTTATTATTAATTCGCTGATTTCCTAACTGTCATAGATTAGCAAAGTCCAAATTTCTATATAGGTTTGTTTTGGATATATAATTTAATAGGAACGAAATTTTGTGTGTTTTGCTTTGTTATTTTGTATTCGTTTAATATAAATGTTTGAACACGCTAGTTGCAGTTTTATGTTTATTATGATTAATAAATAACGCAATGAAAATAAATTATAAAAATAATTACGCAAAAATAAAAATAAATCGGCTATTTTTAAACTCACATACCTATGTTTCTTTAGAAATATTATCTCACCATAGATTTTTTTATCGCAAAATGTTACAACTCATTTCTCGTAAAACTTTCGTTATCGACAATCGTCCAGCGCAGTCAACCCTAGCCTAGTCATTACAGGAGTTAGCAAACAGGTTCCGATGTCTGCCTTTTTTGTTCTCATACGTGAGGGCATCCCGACGATTACAACGGTCCAGGATAGCACGTGGCGTGATGTAATCGTTTTACAGTTTGTTGACTTCTTTTAACTGTACGTTCGGAGTAATTACTGTGCCTAGCCGTTTGAAGGGTGAACCAGTTTGAAAGAATTGGGTATTAGTTGAAGATGTTATAATTGATGATATATTTATCTTTCTTTTATTAATCAGTTGTCAGATTTTCACAAAACGCACTTCCAAACCTATTTAATAAGGTCAAAAGCGATTCATATGTGCATTAATCTGGCCCAAGACCGTCTGGCGGCAAACGAAATTATAAGTGATCGAGAAACATAATTAAGGTAGTGAGAATGATGAACAAATGTGAATTTTATTTATAACTAGCTGACCCGACAAATGTTGACGTATATAATATAAGTGACAATTATTACAGTACTAATATCGCTATTTAAAATTAATATAAGTGACAATTATTACAGTACTAATATCGCTATTTAAAATTAATATAAGTGACAATTATTACAGTACTAATATCGCTATTTAAAATTAATATAAGTTACAATTATTACAGTACTAATATCGCTATTTAAAATTTGGGGTTGTTGGTCAAAAAGTGAAAATTTTGGGTAGTGTATTTTAAATGGCAAATCATAAAAAAAACAGATCGCAAAATAAAAAAAATGGTGTGGACCACCCTCATCACTTAGGGGTATTAGTTTACGTCCTATTTTCAGACCTACCTAATAACACAAAAAATACATAACAATCGGTCAAGCCGTTTCGGAGGAGTTGTGACAACACTGTGAAATGAGAATTTTATATATTAGATCTACCGGTATCTGGTACTATTATGCACATAAATATACAACCAATATTCAGACAACAACAGTTACAAGTACAAACCTTGGTTACGAAACGAACTGTTAGAAATACTGTAGAAATAACACACGGAACTCTTTAAGCTGTTTTCCAAGTCAAATAGCAACGTGGACACGATCCTAATTGCATATCAGTATTATGTATTGTGCTGAGATGTGTCTTCTGAAACCACTCCTCATTTTCACACCCAATAATTCCTATGCACACTGAACAAGGCTCAAAATTGTGTGTTTAGTTGACACTGTCAGTGTCGACACCAAATGTAGTTTTTAAAAGAACTCTGGCTTTTGATGATTAGACGCGTTCCATTTTTACAGAACGCGTTATTGTGTGACAGCAACATATTTTCGCAATGGGCACGAGTCTTGGAGTATTTGTTTACAATAACTACGGCTATGTAAGAGGTCACGCCAAGACCACAAAACTAATTATCAACTTCATTTGTATATTTTGAAATTATGCACGAGAAGTAGCTGCTACTGAGCCTGCGATAATGTGTGATGATGATCTGAGATTGTCAGAATTATGAAAATGTGACAACTGGTTTTCTTAGGAAAATTTATCATCCTGTCACAGCCTAAGATGGCAGAGTTACAGTTTCTAAATTTTTGCCAATTACTAATGAGCAGATGCATAGGACAATGAATTGAAAACGGCATTACATTTTCGGTTTTTCCCCTACTACATTATCATTTACGAACATTATGGTCAGCTACGAGTACTCTGCTATACTTTCCATATTGAAGAACTTATCGCAAACAATATCCAAACAGAGGGTGTAACCGAACCGCCTCCTAGCCTTTTAATTTGAATTGTTGGAAGGCGAACCCGTCAGGCTTCTTAAAATTTGTTACTACCTTCAGGCATTTGAATGTGACGTAACAATTAAACTGTGCTTACAAAAGCTGTATGACAGGTTCTATCAACAGCATATCATACCAACTTAGATTTGACAGTATATGCATAGTAGACGAAATAAATGTATGAGACCTGCTTAATATGTATGGTTTGTATGCGGATATGATTGTTGTGGACCGGAAATTAAATTAGAGTAAATATTGGCTCAGCGGCTTATTGAATTTGTGTGGCATAATTTGAAATATCATTATAGGTAATGGTGTTATGTAAAAACCTATCAAATAATAGTTTCCGTCTTATGTACTACGTGTGATTACTACGGAACACTTACCAACAATGTGCATGGAGTACATTGTTGGTAAGTGTTCCGTAGAAGATAACAAAACCCTCATAAGTTCGTCAAATTTCCAATTACAACTGTTCTAATGACATTCAAAATCACGTGTCAAATTTGGATATTGAAGACTTTATACAAGTCCGAAGACTTAGGTGAGAGTGAGGGTACTAGTCATCTGCAACATCCCACTGATGATAATTTAGATCCCAAGATTAGCCTATCGCCTTCTTTGGTCACACATCAATCTAGAGCGAACTAAGTTGTTCTTCTTTTTCTTACAAAGGATTGTAACTCAGGACCTCGACCCACTAAGAACTACCACTAGATCACGAGACAGGCAATAGGTAAGTAAGGTAGAAAATATTTACAACGTATTTTTTTTCGAAGACGAGTCTGCGATTGTCCTCAATCTCACCTAAGTAAGTGTAGAAGTGGCTGAAGATGGACCCGAAATATTGCCAGAATTTGATAACACCATGCATAAGAGCCGTCAAGTAAAAGTAATTGAACAATTTCTCAACATTTGCTTAAAAGCCTGACGCGAACAACCTGCAGGCAAATTACAGAGTGCGTTACGTAAGCTAAAGGTCGCTCGGTTAGTGTGGGAGTGAGGCTGTGTGGGCAATGCTCTACCTGCGTATTATTTTATACCGTAGGTTCATTGTTAGTCATGTTACTTGCTTGAATCCTTACTTAACAATATTGATGTGAAAGCGTCTGTCTGTCTGTTTATTATTATATCACGAATAATCTTCGAAAAACTAAATATACGTTTAAAGCAAAGAAAAACCCTCCTAAGATAATTTAGTTGTCTTTTGAAATGAATCATTCTTGATGGATGCTAAGTACGTTAAAATGTTACGAGCGGCAGTCTTCTCAAATATGGATAATAACATATATTGTGTTTTCGTTTGCCAGTCTATCTGTCTTACCTCCTCACGAATTTACTCTTATACCGTAGCTTTTCATCGGGTGAAGGTTAATATCTTAGTATCCCAAGATTTCCCCAGTAACAAATATATACCGGTAAAAATCCACAACAGTACTGATTACTAAACAGCGTGTAGGCTAACCACGGATCGGATAAGCTTTATAAAATAGATTTAGTTCCATAGCATTTAAATTCAAAATGGCACGTATCACACACCAAGATAAGATCTGGTGCTTTGTACGAAAAGTATTCCTGACAGTTTTTCCTAACCACAATGTTTGGACAGTATGATAAGAATTCTGTCAACAATCTTATTTCGTACAAAATTGATTCATCCAAGCTCAAATTTTATACTAACTTTTAGATTATTAGAATACTATTAAATTATTAATAATCACACCAGGAATCGTAAATTAATGGCATATTCTTTTCTCATGGAATGAAATGGTTCTTGCAGGACATGGCATTTACTGTTTAAGCTAATCACAAATTGGGTCACAAGTGTTCGCACCTTATCTCCCATGTATTCAGACCAATCATGTGACAACATTCTAACTAAATGGATAAGAAAACTAGAAAATACAGCCAAAAATGTTAATCTCAAGAAAACGCTATCTTCTCTTAACTCCGAACACAACACCATAAATAAGCGGAGGACGTACCGAGTACGTAACGGGACTGGATAAGTCATACATACTATATTCTATACTATACTTCATTACAATAATGCGTAAGTAAGTAGGCAAACATATTCGCGCAGAATGCCAAGTTTGTATATGAAGATATTGTTGGTATGTGGTAAGGTTAAGGACACTTGGTGTTTTATAATGAAATGTCTTAGCTACCGCGCATGCGCAGTTCTCTTAAACAGATCTTTCTGATCTTGAATTTTCCTATCGAGATATATCTGTGACGCAATTTTGTTCGAGTAGGATTAGATTCTGAATCGTGAAATGGAGAGGTAGGGCGAATTGGGATCTCCCGTGGGTTTCCCATTAATATTGGAGCCGCCCGACTGGGGACTGTACCTCCACCTTACAGAAGAACGCAGTGAAATAACACTACTTTGATGTAGTGTTGTGTTTCTGCGGTAAGCAAGGTTGCCAGTGCTCCACGACGATCGCTGGGCTAGTAGTAATGCTGCTAGCACAGTGACTCCATCAACAACGTGGTTGGTAACTCGTTCACTCGTTCGTGATATCCATGATATTGCTAGCGGCTATAGGCTACGGTGACTGCTTACCATCAGGTGGGCCGTATGCTTGTGTGCCACCTTAGTGGTTAAAAAGAAATCGTTCAATTCTATATCCTTACCTATAGCCCGAATGAGTTTACTCCTGAAGAATCGATATATGGGCATGGACATTTTATGAAGAGTGAAATTTAAACGGAAGTGACGTTAAGAGCACGTCGATAAAGCATTAAACTCCAGCCGTGCGTCGGAGGTGGCACCGATTTTTTTATTTTCTAGGACTGCCGCTAACAAAAAAGCTTACTACAAATAGATAATTAAAGCTTGTAACAAATATTTAGCAGCCTTACAATTACATCTACCTTTCAAAGTCGGAGCCCGACTGGGATAGTGCCTTCACCTTACAAGGGAAAATCGCCGTCAAACGCTACTCATTTGCAGGGGCAGGCCCTACAAACTCCGTCTCTTTTGTTGCTAGGGCAGCAATTTCTCCCAACATAACGATGGCATCGCACCGATGATACCTGGCCGATCTATTCCAGGTGACTGAAGGCCGTAAAGACCACTTTCTATCAAGCCGACAAACAGTCAACATTATTTTGTTTTACGGAAAGCCAGATAGATTGTTTTGTAAAAATTAATAAAACAAATATTGAAATTTGATAGCTGTGGAATATGTTGAAATCATGTCAAGGGTCTTAATTGAGTCACTGAGAACTGTTACAAATTATTTGCGTGCCGCGCCCTATCTTCTGTTACATCAAACCTCATTTCGTGGTTTGCGAATTTTATTGCTGATTCTGGATTCGTACGCGCCATTTGCATTGGAGCCAATTACTGCGACGTTTCTAGACACATGGCTCAAATTTTGAGACATTATTTCGTGACTTGCTTATAAGTTACCTACCTATCCAAAAAGAGTAACAAAGTTATTAGCCTGATGGTAAGCGGTTACCGTAGCCTATGGACGCTTGAAAAAAAAGAGGTATCACTGGCGCATTGGCGACATTATATTAAAGTTACTTAAATATTTAAAAAAGGAGAAAGATATTTTCATTCTTGTTAACATAATTCACACCAATTAATATACAAATGACATAAGTGTGGGATACATTTGTGGGTAAGTACTAGCTAGCGCTTTGCCATAAATTTTTTAAGAAGGGAGCTCTTTGCATAAGATGGTAAAGCGTACCATATTTGACAGACAGCACATTGTATTCTCGAGGAGTTCTGGAAACCTTACTCACCGCAGAAGCAACACTACATAGCATACAATTTGCTTTTTTTTGTAATATTTTTTTTAAGAAGGGTGCTGTTCACAAATGATGGTAAAGCGTACCATATTTGACAGTCAGCACATTGTATCCTCGAGGAGTTGGAAACCTTACTCACCGCAAACACTACATAGCATACAATTGACTGAATTTGAAATTGATTGAATTTGACTGAGATCTTCGGCAAGGTACCGTCTCCTTTTGGGTGGCGTTTACGAGTCAGAAGATAGTAGGTACGTAATTCTACTTTTTACACATTTAAGCCATATGTATCTTAGCCATAGGTATCTTATTTTCTGCACCTAAGCAACAGCCTCTCTGTATAAGGCCTGCGCTAGTTCCAACAATTATAAGTCTGAGTGACTTCTGCCTAAAATGGTGTTTGCTAACAGTTGGAATTTTTTTACGCTCTCGAATATGGCCGTGAGAACATTATTCTAGTTTATGACGTTATAATTCCATGTTTTTATTACACTTTTAAGTTTAGTTGGTAAGTGAATAATATGTGTCTGCAGTGCTATTGGCATCTTTCTTTTTTAATGGGTAGAGTGTTTAATTAAGGTTTAGAAGCCAAATTCTGTAAATTGATAAATGAAAGCTTCGCTTGGTTACCTAACAACAGTTCAATTTATCTTAGTCAGTCAGGAGTCAGGAGACATTGATGCCAATTCTGCTGTACGAAATCATTAAACTGAACTAATTTGACAGGTCTAAAATATTGCCATCCTTATTTAATCTCGCACATGAGAAAGGGATAGTCAGAATTTTTACACCTGTCAAATTAGTTAAGTTTAGTAATTTCAAACAACAGAATCGACACCACAGTCTTTATTTTTGTCAGATCAGTAGTTATAAAGACATTGGAGTAGCTATCTCGTTGTCAAAATAAGAATAATAAATTATTTTATGTTACAAGAACAAAAATACGTAATCCACTAAGCAGTCGGCAAGCTGGGACCTACTGTGCTCAAAATAAACAACTGTAGCTTATTAGCTTTACCCAAAAAGTAAATCGAGCGTATCGAGTCATCAATCAATTAGTGGCTTACAGCTTGAGGCTTGAGGCGTAAGTAATTACTTAAGCAAATATACAATTATCTTACCATTGAGATATCTATGAGATACAATGCTTTCAGATCATTAACAGATTATCCTAACAATACGTGGATATTTTACACAAACACTGTTCACTAGAACTATGTATGACAGGCACTATTGTTAGCCACGAGTGTTAAAAATGATAAATAATTTGTTTTGTTTCAAAAATAATTTTTCATTCAAAACATTTTTAGGCGTACTTAAAAATTTTACTTCACTTTTGGTTGTTTTTCCAAAACAATTATTTAATTAAATGTGTCAATGTTAGTGTTTGTTCTTCAATAGAAATAAAATTGAAAAGGTAAAGCGTTCGTAGCCCACGTATGACGAGTCGAGATTAATACAGAGGTGTGCTGTTAAAATGACGAGCTACTCTTTGCGTACGCTGAAAGGGACTCGGCGTTATGCCAGATCGGATTATGCTCGAAAAATATATTGCTTTATAAGATACAAGCTTTCAAGGTAATGTACAAAAGTGCTTTACATTTGAAAGTGTTTTTATATCAGGTTTAAGACAAGTACAGGTAGCCAGGCTAGCTTGTGAGCTACTAGATCGTGAGTGTTACGGTAGAATTTTGTCGCTTGCAACACCTGAGGTATCATTAGCGTTCCCGACCTTGTGCTATGATACTTTTGAGGAGTTGCCATGCAAGGAGTCCCATAGCCCCACTATACTTAATCAAGGATTTTCTCATAATCTTAACACTTTACAAATTAGTAAATTTTAACCCGGACACAGTTCCAATGTCGTCATACCAGTAGCATTTAATCAACTCTGCCCTCATTAATCATTCAAAACTTTATTATAATTAATCTTTGCAAGTAGGTATAGGTAAGCCTACGAAAATTGATTTAGATATCAATGCAATTATAATCGATCCAGTTTTCGGCAAATTAATTGATATGTCAGAATGTGATGCCTTGGTCTCTCTGGCGGAAGGATTATTTTCTTTTGTGCTATTAATATTTGTAACGAATCCGGGTTTATTGATCGTCAGACAGTAGTATATATAGTATACATATGTAAAATAATATATAAAAGACTTTTCATAAATTGCACGTACCATAATTGTAGATGTTTAAGCTTAGCACATATGTCCATAAATAAAGACTTAAAAATGGGATAACCCAACATCCATTGACCCCAGGCAAGGTTGCAGGCGAGATAAAGTGACTATAAGTTAATCTAAGCACGTAAACTTAAGAAGCAAAGCGTAACATTAAAACTTCACAGACGGACTGGTAAAAGCGGCTAGCTTACTGTTAAAACACAGCGACTAGGTATTTTTAGTGGATATATTGTTTTTACTGTCTCGTAAATGTTTGTTTTATGTGCCGGTATGAACTACATATGCGATATGGGTATTAAAATATCTCCCTGACTTTCTATGAGCTCCCCTAAGGATAAGCAAAGGTGTGACATCAATCTTCCCTCCGTAGCGAAGATATTGTAGGTCTGAGCGTAACATGTGGTGAGCATACCACCGCCAATTTTTGGGGACACTAATCCCGAGTATATTGAAAAGTCAGGACCCCATGATTTACAGCTTTGACCTCGGAGAGACAAAAATACCTACTTTTGTCTAATAAATACTCTTGCGCATTGCAGTCACATCACTGCCTTTGTCAGCAACACAACTTTAATACCACAAAGTGTTGACAATATTTGTACTCAGAATATACTTTCGACTTTCAATAAGACTCATCGAAAATATACTTTCGAGCGGAATAAGGTCAAAAGATTGTGCGAGAATGTGAGGTCATGTATTTTTGAAAGTCATTAAGGCTTTTTATTTTAGTATTTGGACATTTCAAAGTAACAAAGACATAAAACTACTTCGTTATTTTCATTAGAAATTCTTCCTTATAATTGATGCTTTTACGCTAGCTTCGCCTCGATACGGGTTTGTATTCAATTGCGTTTGGTTTTTAGTTAAAGAAATTATTTGAGATCAACAATAAATCTCCCAAAGAGTTAAATCATTCAAATAAAACTTGCAATAATATACCTAGCTACTCGCATTTTCAAAGCCTACTCAATGAGTAGGGAATGTATTTTAGCTAAAGGGATTTATTTTTGGTAATAATAATATAAAGTACTGTTTTAATAATGAAGCTCCACCATACCTCGGGGTTGAAATCGACGAAGACCGCGAAAGATTTGGTTTTTTGATTGTCCTAAACAATTTGTGATTCCGCAAATCCATGATGGCGATTCAATATTCAATGAACACTTCACAAACACGACCACTCACCATTCACTTACTTTGGCAACTACCATATTATTTAGATCAAAGTAATGCAATGCAATTAGCATAAAATTTCAGGTTTTTCGCGTAAAAACATTGTAATACGGTTAGCAAATCTTGAGCGGTCATACGTGCGAAAGAGATGGGTATAGATTATGTGAGGCACCTAGTGTTGTAAAACGAATTCTGTTAATTGATATTTTATGTTTTAATTATTGTTTGTCCATATTAGTGTTTGTTTGGAACACGTAAGAACAACTATTACAATGAATCTCTAAGAACGTAAATACTATCAAGAACTTTTACACATTTTTTATCATACACACACACACACATCAGTGACAGACAACTTTAATCTAGCAACCGCCAATAAGATACCCAAATCGACTTTTCATTAGGCGGGCCCAGTAGATTATAACCCCTGTAATATAAAAAAAAAACTGTAACGATACAATTTGTGTTACCAAAGATTACTCAATAAATTAAAGGGCCATTACAGATTACTACATCTAAAAAAAAGAATCTATTACGGCTCACTCACAGTTGGAGTACGAATCTTTTACTCGTTTTTGTTTCTGTGGCAACGGGGCCCACTGCGGTTTACATAATTTATGCGGTTAAATTTAATTTAGTATAAGATCTGTTGCTTGTTGACCAATTTTTTTGCAATGTGCCATAACTTTACAAAATTACGTTAAATCCAATTTCACGTATATACTCACACGTATGTAAATGTGATTGGATGTATGAAGGAATAAAATAAATGCAATTGTCAAATAAATAAATAAATTTGTTTTAATATTTCTTAATTGAATGAACTTGCACTATTTATGTAACTAATTATAGTGTGTCTTTAAACTTGGCAAGATAATGTCTTAACGCCGTAGAAAAAACTAACATTTTTTTTTTCATTCGACATTTTTGACATAGTTTTCAATTTTTACGCACGCGTATCTCCCGTGAAAAGTAAGGTGAATTCGAAATTTTGCAATATTTCATTAAAAAAATGTCTCAAAACGTCTCTCAGTCCCCCTCAAGAAATATTAAATAGTTACGAAAAAATCTCATTTTGCTGTAGCCCTCTTTCTATTCAAACTCAATAAACAAAATATTTCCCAATAGATGTCACCAGCTACCACCGCGACGTACGACACCACGTTTCAGCAGACCGTTATTATTACAGACGCCCAATGAATAATAAACCAACTATTGATAGGTAACTGGCTGCATAACTGTTCTTTTCTTTATGCTTTAACTGGGTGACTTCATTTTTTATTTCACGATTTTTTTAACCGAATTAAACTTTAACAAAGCAGCAATTGTAGTTTAAAAAGACGCTTGTAATATCCGGAGTAGAGACGAACTGAAATTGATTTGTATGGTAAAAAGAAGAAATAGATCTATCTGTCGCCTCAATAACAAAGATGAAGGGTATGACCACCCTACTCAGGCAGTACCATATCATACCTACCCTACTTTTTTTTTAGTTGTTTCTCGTAGCGTGAGTTCCGGGAACTTTTGCTACTTAACCGGACAAAGGCGAGACCAAGGTGGCCTCCAGTCAGGCACTATTAGATGCTAAGCAACACAGCTAAGGGCGCCCCATAGTGGGGCTCGGACCTCGGCTTAGGGCGTTGCTGGGGGGCAAGCTAGGGAGCTAGGCTGGGATTATTATTTAATTTTAGAGGCGTGTTTAAGACTACTCGCTGAGCGCGGGCCGGCAGATGCATGGGTTGACTTTGCCTTCCCGCTATATAGCTCTCCCATTACAAGGGTTAAGTTAGACAGCAGATATTCAAATTTACACCGCCATGAAGCTGTATATTTTTGCTGTATATGAAGCTGTATTAATTGGGGAACGCAGTCGCTTGTCGAGTAGTTACGTTGATGTTTAGAATTATGAATTACAGAGTGCAACAAATTTGTGATCATTGACGTATCTTGTGATTAAATTATAATTAAAATTATGTTATTTGAATGGAAAATCTTACTAATATTATAAATGCGAAAGTTTGTGAGTATGGATGTCTGGGTGGATGCTTGTTACTCTTTCACGCTAAAACTACTGAACGGATTTGGATGACACTTGGAACACAGATAGTTTATAACCTGGATTAACACATAGGGTACCTATATTTTAACCCGGGAATATTTTGGTTCCTCTGGGATTCTAAGGTCAATGCGGACGAAGCCGCGGGTAAAAGCTAGTTAATTATATCGAGCTGCGCTGTTACATACAACTTCAATGGTTTTTTTCAAAATTGGCTTGCCCGCGCGTTTTCAAGCTGCCAGAAGCTCATTCTGTTCTAGGAGGCGCTTACCAAAATTATTTTACGTCTTATGTATTTTTTTTAAATAAAAACACAAATTTAGGCACTGGGAGTTTTCAGAAACCCTCTTTATAGCCAACTATGGCACTTTAATAACTATCAAAATGCCCTGCACGAGATAAAAGGCCTTGTAAAGACATCTCCTTCTATGGTATCAGTTATAATTAACTCGACACGCAACGATTATGTGTAATTCATTACTACTCACTTTACCGTTTCTTTCCCTGCTTAAACAAATTTATAATCTACTAATATTAAAGATTTTAAAACACATATAAAGTATTTACCACACTGCCAGTATAATAATAATTTATGATAAAAATTAAGAAGCAATTTACACATTTTCAAGATAATAATGAATTCTCAATTCTTCTTCAAAAGATAACCAAGAAATCGACTGACAGACAGTTGCTTCTGCGTTTAAAATATTATTTTGGTTTGGATTTCCGCATTGCACTCTAAAGAATCAGTGTAACATCACAAATATGGTTACAAGTAAAGCTAGACAGACGAGCGGTACATAATACAAATGAATAGGTGTAGTAGACAATTAAGTGATCACATGGCACAGCTATTTACAATGGGAACAAGCAATGTAATGTGGAATGACAATTATGCGTCTCTATTGCAACGGAACGAACCATTACACATTGATGACTCCGCTTTGTAGATCATGGGAAAATACTTTGACTAGGTCCCGCTTGATTCTCTTTAGGACATCATACATAAAAACCAACTTAACGCTAAATATAGATTATCGAACACAAATCAAATAGCGTTTATTCAATTTAGGCCCTAATAAAGTAATATCTACTTTACCACTAGTTCGGAAAATGACATATATTTTTAAGCTATTGCATAGCTTTTATCGCGGGCCTTGAGCGTGGGGACCGAATCCAGAAATTCCGTAACGAAAATAACCTAACACCGCCCACTCCGACCGGCACAGCGGTGATACATTTTACTTCCATCTATCGATAGATACCAGAACTTTTAATGACTTTTTGAAATATCACGCTTGTCTCTTTAGTTCAGCAACCCGCCTTTAGGTGGCATTGGTTGTATTGGAAAACTACCGTAATCAGCTGTTTGTGAGAAAGTATATAGGTATATAAAAAAAAACTGCATTAATAAAATAAATAAATAATTATAATTGCAAAAGTTGATAAAAAATGCTATGCAATAGCTTTACCGCGGCAGTCTCCGAGTGCCACACCTAATTTTTTATCTAATTTTTGCTATATTTTGTATGAAATTATGAAAGAAGAGAGAACGGCGGCGGGTACGTTAAATTTGGAAGAAGCAAAAGCTTTGCCACGAGTAAAAAGACGTTCTCTAAAATGTATGTCTACCCCAAATGATATTCAACTTGATGATAATTATGTGTGTAAAGTAAAGGATGATTTAAACAAGATTTCGCGATACGTGCATAACATTTTGCGCTCGTTAACTGCGCAATCAATTTACACCTACTTAAATCTGTTACAAAAGATTTTAAGCCTACTTTTTAAGATCTATCACGCGATCGGGTTTAAAGGATTTATTGTCGTTCAATTAAAGATTAATTGTTGTTTATCTACAACAGACAGATGGGATGATGGTATCGCTCGTATTTGTAACACGCACTTTTTAAATGTTGATTTATCTTATGTTTGCGTATGCGTGAAACCAAATAGTTACAACCCGCTTTTTAACAGACTACAAACATTCGGTTTTGTCTCGGTCTTTTTAGTATTGTTTTCGTCCCTTTCTTGCGTTGTAATTGTTATTTTTACAGTGAGGAAAATATTGTGATGTAGAGAATTATTATTAATATTATGTTTATAATGTATAATATACGATAAAAATATTGTTCAACTATTTGATAATTTAGAAGCCGTGGTGGCCTTGTGTTTGCCACGGCCTGTCATCTGATGGGCCCAGGTTCAAATCCCGGCCTGTACCAATGAGTTTTTCTAAGTTTAAGTACAATGATTAATCACACCATGAGCTAAAAAAGAGAGGTAGGGCGAATTGGAATCTCCCGTAGGTTTTCCCATTAATATTGGAGCAGCCCGACGGGGGATGTACCTCCACCATACAGAAGACCGCAGGCAAATAAGACTACTTTGATGTAGTGTTGTGTTTTTGCGGTAAGTAAGTTTGCCAGTTCTCCACGAGGATACGCTGGGGTAGTAGTTATGCTGCTAGCACAGTGTCTCCTTATCAAAAACAGGTTTCTCAACTCGTTAGTGATACCTCTGGTGTTGCTATAGGCTACGGTGACTGTTTACCATCAGGTGGGCCGTATGCTTGAGTGCCACCTTAGTGGTATAAAAAAAAAGATATAGGCGAAGCTTGCAACGCGTTGTATGACGTCACACCACTGCCTTTTCCAAAAAATAATAATAATAATAATAATCGTTTATTGAGTGATAAAGATTGCAGTGTAGACATGTTCCGATGGTCCCTGCACTAAGCGCAGCTTGTGTCGCAGGAGACCAGTCAACGATTAGCAAATACGGTTACAATGTTGTGACATACAGTTCCGAAGTTATAAGCGGTAAAACAAATTAAAAAGTTACAAAATAAAGACAAATACGAAAAATAATAAGATTACTATCAGTGATTTCAATGTGGCCAGTATTATTTAATTTAACCTTTAAGTTCAGAGAATGAGTACCAACATGTCCATACCTATCTATGGTTTAGTTATGTTTTCTTTCAACAATCAATCAATCACAAGTCGTTCCTCAGTTGGATGTAGGCTATTTAAAAAATATGCAGACAGGTAGGTATGTACTTTTGTTTCAACACATTGACATGTAAGAATGTTGGATGGAATGGAAGGATGTTTTAGAGTTTGTCGACTAAAAGAAAAAAAAATATAACTATAAAAATAACAAAATAAAATATATACAATATCTATAACATAAAAATGAATCGCTGAATGTGTTGCTAGTCGCAAATCTCGAGAGCAGCTGAACCGATTTCGTTAATAATTTTTTTGAGAAAAATTTAAAAAATAGCCAGAAAAAGTCTAAAAACGGGTAGACAAAAAATTTATAAATGTCTACCCGTGCGAAGCCGGGGCGGGCCGCTAGTAATACATAAAGCCTTGAGACTTTTCTTTTATCACGTAGCATAGTGAAAACACCCTTCATCCAGAACAAAATATACGATTATTTGTTTAGAAACACGCGCGTTAAATGAAGAATGTAGATAAAACATTATCTGTAGCATCGAACCATCCAGAAGTCAATATCCTGTTCGATGGTTCAATTGGAACATGCATGGCACACACAAATTTCACCTGATTAGTATTCTGAGGCGACGCGTGCACGTTCAGGTAATGCCTACCGCGTCACGTGCTCACAGCGTCACTCGAGTTAGATAAGCTAGGTTAGTGTTGCGTGCAACGTGGGCTAGTAAGTTGTAATAGTCTATAATTGTATGGATTTAAATATGGATCAATTATGTGAGGAGTTAAGATATATACTCATTTTATAAATCAAAGGTGATTCTTTGCTTGAACCTGTTTAGAATTAAACGGCTGAACGGATCGTGATTAAATTTCACAATGAGATAGATTATATTCTGGGGAAGCACATAGGCTATCTTTTGTCTTTAAACAAATGCAGACGAAGTCGCGGGTAACAGCTAGTATTAACATATCCTAGCAATCGACTTGATTCAAAGTAACTATAAGGCTAATTTATAGCCGAATATAATTTAGGCCCCAAGGTAGGTAGTGAGGTTTGAGAGAGAGAACGTTGAGTATAAATATGGAATATATTTGAAGACGGAATAACATATTTATTTTAAGTTTCTGTAGAACACTCAATCCATTTCCCTACCTGTACGCCTGGATAGTAAGTAACCTTAAATGCTGTGTTTTTTTATTGCTAATTACCTGGAACAAAATAAATTATACATGATCAACATGAAAAATCTTATAACATGTAGTTTAAAAGTGCAGGTTTAGCCAATATACTATTGATATAATTAGCTTAGCTGTAAATCTGGACAAGAAACAAAAAATAAAATAGTACGCACGAGAATCGATTGAAACACTTTCACCGAAACATCGGATTAGCCTCGTCCACTTATGATATAAACCGACCAATTTAAGATTAACAACTTATCACGGCTTAAGGTAGTAATCGGGTGTCATCCAGAAATAGTCAACTGTCAGTTCCGACGTCCATCACGGAAAGCTTCAATAAAATGATTTATCGATTACATTATCAAACGATTATAATTTTTATATAGAAGGGTGTAAGAATTAAATTGGGTTGCGTAATATGATTAGATATATGTAAAGTTTATAAGTTTGATTTAAAATTCGATCGGTCGCTCCTATAATGGTACGGTAGAAGTTGATTGCTTGTTATAAAACTTTCGTAAAACCTTATAATATTTAAAATGTGATAATTAGTTTTGAATTTTAATAAAGCTACAATATTGAAGCATTCAGTCACACAACAACCTACAAAGGAAGTCGACCAAAACATAATATATACAATTCTTCAGAGTTTATTTTGGTTCATGTAACATAACCGGAGACTTGTTCCCATTTCTATCGTCACGTATTATTATGACTAGGCTTTGGTTCCGGTCAATCTGTTCGTCCGGTGAATACTTCCGTTTTTTACTACATCTTAAAAACTTATGTAGGACAATTTACATGGAGTTTCTGACCAGCGTTGCAATCTATGAAATAGAATCCGCGCCGGTCACGTGATTTAAAATTGAAACTAGCGATATCAAACCATAAAACAAACGGGAGAGTTGATATTTCAGTACTTACATGTATTTTTGGGTAATTACTCTAAAACACTAGCTGATGATATTGGTGTCGATTCTGTTGAGCAAAATCACTAAACTAAACTAATTTGCCAGGACTGGACAGGACAGTTAAATAAGGATGGCAACACTTTAAGTCCTGTCAAATTAGTTTTGTTTAATGATTTCTTACAAAAGAATTAGCACCATTGCTACATTGTCGCGAACTTATCGTTTTTAGTATCCAATTATCGAATAAATATCTACATAATGATTAACTTATTTATTTGGATCGACACTGACGCTCCGCTGGCACTGTCCCTATAAGTTGTAATGTTTTGATATCGGACGTTAAAAAAATACTTTATAAAAATATTTAGACCTGAGTGTCCGTGACAGACTCTGGACTGCCCAAGCAAACTCGTTTATAGATACAGCTTCACTTTTATATGCGATAGTTATTTTCATAGCTAATGTTCACAAACGAGTTTTATACACGACATTAATTTTCCTGATAAAAGGCGGAAGCGAGTACATTAACCACTCATTATTATAATGTGTATTAACACAGCCAATGCAATATGAAAAAAAATAACTAGGTAAAATAAACTTGTATCATCGTATGCGTCGTTGCTTTTATTTACCACAATCATTAAGTTTCAATCTCGGCTTGAAGAACGAAATAAATTGTCTCTTAAACTTCACTTGAACAAGTTAAAAGTTTGAAAAACTGTAACTCGACTGTAAAAATTAAAACCCACGCTAAAAAAGAATGAAATTGGTTAAATCAGGGTTTACAAGGTAAAATCAAATATTTTAAAGTAGGTTTAATATAGCCTATGTTCGGGCAATCCTATCGATCCAATGACACCTTATTCATCAAAATCGGATGAATAGTTTATGCTCTGCGGTGGAACATACCTAAATACAAAATGCTAAATTCATAACCTATCCTCTTCGCTTCGCTATGGTCGGGTAAAGCGTATATTTACTCGATAGATAGCTTTTTAAGATCTTTCAACAAGTTCTATGGTGTTCGCTGTCTTCCAATTCCTGATATCTTCTTAACATAGCATTAAAACAAAGTCCCTTGCCGCCGGTTGTACGCTTAGCTCTTTTAAACTACGCAACGGATTTCACTAAAAGATGGAGTGATTCTTGATGAAGGTTTATATGTATAATACACGAGTGCACAGAAGTTGATAAAAATATTGATATGATATTTTTATTCGAAATCGTTAATTTCATTATTGAATATGATAATTAATTTTAACGGTTAATTAATATATTCGACATCTCTAAGGTTTGTTTGCTTTTATGTTACACACCTACATTCGGAATCGTCTTGACTTGTCTTACATTGGGGTTCATTAGACTACACCTTAGAATGGCCAGTAAAATTTGTTTATTCCACCAAGGTGGCAAACAAGCATATGACCCATCTGATGGTAGGCGGTCACCGTAGCCTATGGACGTGTACATCACCAGGGGTATCATTCGCACGTTGCCGACCCTTTAAAAATCTTTTCACACCCATCTTGCAGAATGAACATGCTTCATAAGCAGACGCTTGCGACTTTACAAGTGACGATTTTAACGCAACTTAATTATTTTAAGTAATTTACTTGAATAACAGTTTGAGTTTGAGTTCTCATTTTATTGTTTACCCTTTAAAGTACCCGCTATCAGTTTTCTACGGTCACCTTTTTTATTGCCTTTGTAAAATTAATTTCAAGTCCACAAATCGTCTGAATGATTTATTGGTAATCAGCTTTAGGGCGACGGCATTCAAACGATTTGTCTGTGAGAGATTATTTGTGTCTACTTGTCTGGCAGTCGGTTGCATCACGCAGGCGGATTATGTTTTATTAATATTCTAAAGCTTGGGTTACACTGAGACGAGGCGTAAGCGCATCTCAAAGAGATTCGGTAACTCGACTTTATAATTTCGATGGATTTCTTTAAAAGATACATCAAATAGATCTTTTGTACGTTGAATTGAATGGCAAATAACCCTTCCGTAGGTTTATCGTGTATATATATATTCGACGAGACCTCTGGTCTAGTGGTTAGTATACCTGACTGCTGCGCTAGGGGTCGCGGGTTCGATTCCCGCCGGGGCTAACATTTATGTGACAAATATGTTTGCCTTGCGTCTGGGTGTTTGGTATGTATTATAAGTATGTATTTACAAACAAAAAGTATATAAGTATTATATCAGCTACTGGTTCCCATAGTACAAGCTTTGCTTAGTTTGGGGCCAGATGGCGTTGTGTGATAATGTCCAAACATTATTATTATATTATTATTATATATATATATATATTTATCAATATTATTTATTAATGAGTTTCCACCAACTCATATATTATGTAATATTGTAAGGTTTTGATATTGCCACTGGATTAATGAAACCATCTTCCGTATCCGTAATAATCCTTCTTATTTACAATTAAAACCATATACATTTTATAATGATCGATTTGTAAGGTTTATTATAATTTGTTTCTCAAAATGAAAATTATGTAAGTACATAGACATCTACTAAAATAAATTAAAATTTCTACATGTGTATAAGATCGGCTGGACCCATTTTGATGTATTCGTAGTTGTAAGGACAGGTATGTTTAAAAGGTTTATTGCGGAAAATCCATCGAAAAGTTTCATTTGTGAGTTGCACCAAATCGAAGCCGGGACAGGTCACTAGTTATTAAAAAAAAATTATATTCATTCGATGAATTACATTTTTCATTATTTTTACATAAAGACGCAGACATGTTTAAATCTTTGATCGCACACAAATCATTTTGACACCTTTTGACACTCAAGCAAAACAATTCCATTACAATAGAATATGTTTAAGGTAGTGTTTAAGACGGTTTTTGTCAATCTAAACGTAGATAAATCGCAAAGGACAACCTTTGACATCTAACAGAATATGCGAGCCAAAACATCTAGTTTCTAAACAAGCAAGTTAATTTTAAAGTTTATAATAGCGGGCATAATCTGTTGTCAACTGCGTCTCAAAAACTGATAGGATGATCAAAAAAGTTATGGAATGTAGACGCAAAACCAACTAAGATTTTGTATCTGGTTTTCTAAGTCTACAAACTGTCTACGCATCTAAAAACATGCGTTCTATATATTCAAACAACATTTCTATATATATACTCGTAGAATGATAGATAGGACACATCTTACCATCCCAAAAAAGGATATGCATTATGTTTTTGTTAGTTCGTGTTTTTTTATATCACTACTCTAGCGACCATCTAGGGTCGATTCTCTACTAAACTATGCATGTTCTACATGAAACCAAAATGAATTACCCATAAAAACTTTCTCAGAAATCATGCCGTCATTTAGTGAAAACTGCATCGTTGCGTAGTTTAAAAGTTCTTAGAGTATAAACGGTGGGGTGCGACTTTGTTTTAACACTATGAGATTAAGAAGGTAGCCAGCATACATACGGCTCGCCTGAGGGATAGCAGTCGTATATGCTTACACAATTTCTCTCAATATATCATAAGGTTAGCAAGGCCTTAGTGATCAATACCACAGGTATTGCATCCTATCCGCTATACCGCAGTTAAATAACACTACTTTGATGTAGTGTTGTTTCGGCGGGGAGTAAGGCTGCCAGTGCTCCAAGAGGATACGCTGCGCTAGCAGTAATGTTGCTAGTGCAGTGAGTCCTCATAAAAAAAAACTGTTGGCAACGCGTTAGTGATATCCCTGGTATTGCTAGCAGCTATAGGCTACGGTGACTGCTAACCATTAGGTGGGCCGTATGCTGGTGTGCCACCTAAGTGGTTTAAACAAATATATCTACGTAGGTAAAAAAATGGTGGAATGCCATATGTCAAATATTATGTTAGTGTAAAAAATTATTCACAGCCGTACAATTAGTTACACTAGATGCATTAGTTACATAAGTTATATGCACCTTTCACCCATAACAGAGATATGCACTGGTGATCTCATGACAGTGTTTAAGGTTATATCATAGACTTTATTATCTATTAAATAAGAGTCATATTAATTTACATTGAAGAGATTTGACTGAATTAATTAGAAGCGTGTTCAACTCTCTTGAAGAATTACTTTTTATAAATACCTACTACTTATCTTGTTGCAATTTAAATATTTTTGTGATCTACATCAATTGCCTTCGTACATATTTATGGGTTGCGAGCCCCTAAGTGACAGGTGGTAAGCGATGGGCCTAAACTGTCTTCGGTGAGAAGTGCGTGTCTTACACTGTTGCCTACCTCTGCCATAACTTCGAAAAGACGATTGCTTAAACTCTTTTTAACTAATTTGCCCCTACTATCCATCCAAGTCGATGTAGGTATTAATTGAATAAATTATATTATGTTGTGATTCGAATATTTATGTACTCTCTGCTTACGAAGAAAGGAACTTGGCGTGATGATATGTGTGTATGTCATATCAAGCATACGTTTATACCAACAATTGTTAATTTCGTATTAATCAATATTCTTTATTAGAGAGGTAGGGCGATTTGGGATTTCCCGTGGGTTATCCCATTTAAATTGGAGCCGCCTGACTGGGGACTGTACCTCCACCTTACAAAAGACCGCAGTGAAATAACACTACTTGATATAGTGTTGTGTTTCTGCGGTAAGTAAGGTTGCCAGTGCTCCACGAGGATACGCTGGGCTAGTAGTATTGCTACTAGCACAGTGAGTCCTCATCAGCAACATGGTTGGCACCCCGTAGTTATACCCCTGGTATTGCTAGCGGCTATAAGCTAGGGTGACTGCTTACCATCAGGTGGGCCGTATGCTTGTGTGCCACCTTAGTGGTATAAAAAAAAACTACTTTAAGGGCAGCGAAGAGAATTGGGAAAAGTTCCATTTCATCTCCTGAATTAAGTACTTCATTAAAAGATAAATGGTATCATCTCGATTTCACCACAAAATGTGGGAACGTTTTAAGATTGCGTACTAAGAGTCGTGACTAGAATGACACTTGTATAAATTGCCGGAATTTAGGCTTCAGAGAAATTGTGGTGAAAATTTAGTACTTAATCCAGGGTTGGGTTTCATTTGGTTTTAAAAAATAGCAACAATAGTGATAGTGCGGGTGAAATACTCTACAGCATGTGAATTAGCCCACTAGATCTAATTCCACAGCTTTGATTAAAAGTTCAACAGTTGCGTTAGTTAACGCTTTCGTCTCAGAAATTAGGAAATATTAGTAGATTTTGATAGAACTGGGTGACGAGATGAACATTGAAAACATTCCACATTTGACTAGATCGCTGATCTAGTGGTTAGTACAGCTAACTGCTACGCAAGAGGTCTCGGGTTCGATTCCCGCCTGGGCAAACATTTATGTGACAAATTAATCTCTATGTCTATCTCAGTCGCGTGAGATAGAGCGATAGTCACTAGCATGACGGTTCGGATTTCGCTCTCCACTTACTAATTAACATAGTACAAATCGTAATAATATAATAAAAGTGGACGCGGTCCAAATACTGGACATAAGAATTTACTTATTAGGTACCGGAAAGCAAAAAAACTTTACAGAAGTGACATTCGTTACGCATTAGGTGGAAGGAAAAAAAAATTCGTGACAGCAATAAGAGTAACATAAAAAAGAGAGATACCTACCATTGTAAACCTTTTCTTTTACCACAGTGGTAGAAAACTGGCGAGTTAGGCGTTACCAACCTTTTGTTGGAGAAATCGCTGTTCTAATGACATTAGGAACAACCGAATCCTTTATTTACTTATAATTATTGACTCATTAAATAGATATTTGAGTTTTTTTTTGGTGATTTGTTATTCATCTCATTCATTTGCATCTTCCTATAAACAAACCAAAATTAGAACTTATACTGAACATTAGCCATGGTAGCCATGTGGTATAAAGCGTTGCCTGCTATTCTAGCGAAGCAAGTTGGAGTCCCACCGGTCTGTACCAATGAGTTTTCTTACTCAGGTGCAGCGATTAGTCACACCACGAGCTTTATGGCCAAGGAAAACATCGAGAGCAATATTGTATGCTTTTGAAAATAAATTGAAGGACGTATGTAGTGCCTTAGAGACGGCGATGGGCAAACTATCTGTTGGCACCCAATTACCTTCGGTGGAAAGTGGGTGTTGTAACTCCTCAGCATACGACTTCGGGGACCCTTGTGGGAGGGTGTTAAGTTACATTATCATTATTTACACTGAACATACATTATAAAAACAACTTGCGAGACTGGTTCTTGTAAAGAAGTCACTTATTTCAGAAAATAAAATCCGTAGATTCAGGGTGCTACGCGTGTAGCTTTGCAACTACTTTTTAGGTGGTAAAATTCATACAAATCAATCGCTCAGCCACTATAAGAGGTGAGAGCTAATCATCAACTGCCTAAAATCATGATTGATTTTGGTCTAATTCTAATATAAAATGTTACTCTACTATCCTAAGAATAGAGTAAATAATCAAATAGCACACTGTTTCAAGACTTCATGCTTGATGCTTCCATCTCGCACGATATGACGTAGATTTCTCCACATTTCTCTCTACTTTCAACGCAAGTTGAATAACCGTGGTAAACGAATCTCATAATTACATCAGTGTGTATGAATCTACATTGTTTACTGCATAGATTATGTCAGATGAGAGTTGCAAGACTAAAATATCTGATGTAAATAATAGGAAAAACACATGGCAATACTGATCAAGGCAGATATTTTGGAAAAAGAAATAAATGTGCAACACTGTAAAACAGTAATTTAAGTATTTGTAAGGAAAAAAATATTAACCTGTTCTTCAGATTCACAAATGTAATCCCCCTTAAATTGTTTAGCCATTATCAAATATAACAAGTAATAATGTATCTAAATTTCATTACTGTGTTACTAATTCATACTACTACAAAATTTCCGAAGTAAAATAATCACCAAATTGTATATATGACTCAATCAAAAGTGTTTTTTCGGTGAGCTTACGTTTTTTGAGTAAAGCTAAGAATTCAATCAACATCTTGCATGATTGATATTTTTTTGTCCTTTTCAATTACACGTACCTAAATTAAGTTTCTCTTTCAAAAAGTTTTCAGTAAAGTCGGCTTTTTTGGATCGGTGTTGATAATCGCTATTTTAATTGTAGGTACATAACTATTTTTACTTTCTGGCCTCTGGTGGATCGATCAATAACAAACGTATTATACGTCACGAACCACTTGACGTATAATACGTTTTTTTAAATTAGATTTTTTGGTATGTTGGTAAGCAGTTTGCAACTACAGTGGTATCACTAACGCGATACCAACTTCACATCGAGAACTATCACTGTGCTAGCAAAAGTACCTATTTCAAACTTGTGTACTTACTGAAACACTGAAATACTATGCGTAAACATAAAATTTGTTTTGTTTTTACATGTGACAATTATAATATTTTTATATATAGTAGAAGTTACTGTAAGGTGAAGGAAACATCGTGAGGAAACCTGCATACGTCTGAGAGGAAATTCATGACTCACCATCTGTCATGTTTGCACCAAATTATCTTCGGTGGAAAATGGGTGTATTAACACCCCTATCTCTTCGGGGACCCCTGTGAAGATACATATCTAAACTATTTTACGGCCATAACTGTAACAGTTAATTGAAAACCTGTTTCTTTAAGATTAAGGCTTTACGAGTTAGTAATCTGCAGCAAATCCATTTAAAATGTAGTTCTTAGTAGGACAAGGATGTTAACCTACGTCATGAAAAAAATAGGCAGACTAGTCGCTTGGTGGTTTCGTAGTAACATTAAATTTAAGTGTTGATGATGAAGCTCCTTATGAAATTTAATATCATTGGAATATCAAGAGCATATAATTTAATATCAAAAGGACGCAAAGTGAATTAAAAGGGGCGAAAATTAAAAACAAAACATATTATAAACCATTAAGTATCGCACAAATTTATACCAATTTAAATGGAGATTTCTACCACACCCATGAACCTGCCTATTGGGTGTATAATTTACGATAATGTTCTTATGATGAGCATAAACTGTGACGTAACACAGTTCTTTTGGCGCTTAGTAAAAATTTATTTTGATGTAAAAATATATGGAGTATAGTATGTTACAATATATGGAGTTGCTAGGAAAAAGTAATTTGCTCTACTGGATGCGGTAACCGCCTACCATAATGCTGGTTGTGAAATTGTTTGCACCAAAGAACCTATCACTACATAGTATAAAACAAAGTCACTTCCCGCTGTCTGTCGTTCCCTATGTATGCTAAGATCTTTAAAAATACGCATACGATGCGGTTTGCGATTGTGCGATTCAGGAATATTTTTTAGTAAATTCGCATTAAAAAAATAAAAATACGACATATTTACGGTTTTAAGTTTTTTTTTCTTTACTTGTGCTGTAAGACACTGCTTATTGCCAAATTTCATGATTCTAGATCAACGCGAAGTACCCTATAGGCTTTGATTCCCTTGTGAAATCGCAAAATATATTATGCGAAAATTTGGGACATAAACAGTCATATCTTTTCTTCATATTGACTTACAAGTTTAATTATTTTACAGCTAAAAGAGATCATACACCCGGGTATTTCACATAATTTCAATTTGATAACTCCACGCGTTCTTGAGATAAAAATTCTTGACAGACAGACAGACGGACAACAAAGTGATCCTACAAGCGTTACTTTCTTCCTTTTAAGTTACGGAACCCAAAAATCTTTTTCAATTCCCATGTCCGTGATCTGCGGGAGCGCGTCGGGAAGGCTAGCACTATCACAGGCTGGATATAAATATGAAACCGTCCACTTGGAATTTTTACAAATTAAAAAATAGCACTAATACTTAAATTACGAAAAAAGAACAACCAATCACAGAGGCCACGAATGCCACCAAAGGTCGTCAGTTACCAAAATAAGAATAACTAGTTTCTGAAATGTCACGTTGCCACTAAATGATCCGATCTGTGGGTGCCAGGCGCCGAGTGGTAGGTATAACCTGGTACCACTTAGCAACAAACATTATTTATTTGATGGCAATATAAACGGCAAAGATTACATCCTGAAATGGGATATTACTCTTAATTATCAAAAATTTACTTCGCTATTTTACAACATTTTGTCCAATAAGTTGGGATAATCATTCATCAATCCATATCGATATAAGATGTATATTTGTATAATAATTAATTAATATAATAATTAAAAATGATTATTCAGAAAATGGGAAAGCTGTACAACATTTTGATATTTCTTTTTAATACTAATATAGTGACAACATTTTATTTTAGTAAGAAGTTAACTTTACGAACGATGTGCGTTTCTTATTTGAGGAAACTTAAGGTTACTTTTACGTAGCTGTAAGATGTTTTTTTTGAGTTCTTGTTGTAAATCGTTAAATAAATAATCTCTCTTGTCAACTACAGTATCTTTTATTGCTTATTAAAATGAATATAGAACTACTTAGATTGTATTCAGTAGCGAGTGCTTAGGGCGGAATGGAATCACTAATATTCAACTATCATTACTTACAATCACTTTCTAATCATTTGTTCTTAGCTGGTGAGATGGGAGTGATTTCATTAACTGTTTGATTTATTAGAACGAGTAGCCTTTACTATTAATTAATTACAAAAAGATATTTGTAAGATCACTTCCATTTTTTATACTACTATGATGATTCCCAATTATAAAACTGAACATTAACGGTTACCGTAATTTTAAGACGCTTGCAACATCAGGGATTACACTCGCGATTTTTGACTGCAAAAATCTCTTCACTCTTCTTGTAGAACCGTATACATTTCACACGACAAGGAGCTCGTTACACACTCCGTCAGTCCGAGAAAGAAAGCTTCTCAGAATTATTAATAGTGCGAGTTCATTTTTTTTTATACCACTTATGTGGCACCCAAGCGTACGGCCGTACGAACGTTACCGTAGCCTATAGCCGCTAGCAATACCAGGGGTAACACTAACGGGTTGCCAACCATGTTGTTGATGAGGACTCACTGTGCTAGCAGCATTACTACTAGCCCAGCGTATCCTCGTGGAGCACTGGCAACCTTACTTACCGCAGAAACACAACACTACATCATGTAGTATTATATCACTGCGGTCTTCTGTAAGGTGGAGGTACAGTCCCCAGCTCCAATTTAAATGGGAAAACTCGCGGGAAAGCCCAAATCGCCCTTCCTCTCTTAATACTAGTTCTGGAGGGTATGTATGAAGAATTTGATGATGTGAATGTGCTATTATGTTATTTCTAGTATTGATTTGTAATTCTATAGTATTTTAAATCGTGAGGCAACACCGCGGTGTGAAGCCATATAAATTATGTTTATGCAAATAAGTTCATTCGCAGTACGCATGATTTCTACAAATTATTACGTAACCCGAAGATTCTTTTGGTATCCTTAATAGGTGTAGAATTTAAAAATGTCATATTCGCCTAACGCGTTTAGAAAACTCGTTATCGGCCTTTATTTAATAGGCTGATGGCTACCGACTTGACTTGATAACGCATCGTAATACATATTTAAACAAAACGTATAATTTTGCTAATTTACTATTGGCAAAATACATAGTGTAACAAAATGAATCGGTGAGATCGCTAAAACACATTATTAATATCCATAATAGTATTATAAATGCGAAAGTCTGTTAGTTTGCTACCACCTTTTCAGGACTAAACGGCTGAACGGATCGTAATAAAATTTGACAAGGAGACAGATTATATACAGACGAAGTTGCGGATACCAGCTAATAATTATGTAATGGTCCTTTCATCGTATAGCGGCATCTTTTAACAAAATCAGTTCATCATGGTATTTCCAGACCCTTTAGAGAATTACATATTACCGAAAAAGGATCAGGAAAACCACACTATTAATTAATAAATCTCAAAACCTTACATAGTTGTGATTTTGAGATTATCCATAAAGGAATGTTTCTTATTTTCCATAATATGAAGACGACCTACTGAGATCCGGTTCACTAAACGTTTTATATCCAAAGTGATTTGTTATTTTTAATAATATTTTAGAGTAAAGACATATTGAGCAGTTTGTTTTTTTTGTAATTAATTTATTAGTGTGATCGAATGATACCTAATTTACTTAGAGGTATAAAAATGGAGGTGGGTTTTATTCTTGTTTTCTAAAACTGACCGAACCAGTTGTGATGATAAATGTGAATTTCTAATATAACTACTCTCTTTTATAATCAATTCCATTTAAATAAATTATATAATATTTGTATATTTTATTATTCCAATGGGTTCTACCAACTGAGATATATCTGCCCTTATCTCGATTATTTTTGATTTAATCAACTTTCTATTTAAGCGTTGTTATTTTTCAAAGAATGTGATATAGGCTTCTCAGAATAAAGCCAACAATTCACATAAAAATCATACAATAAATAAAACTATAACATGCCCAATTCCTTAATTTATTTTACTACTTGTATGCATAGTTAATATCTTAATGGCTTGTGAACATACCAATATAACGAGTTACTAAAATAAACTAGTTTCGTAAAACGTAAGAGTCAAAAAGAGAAATCAACAACACAATTGATTTGAGTAAGAAAGGTATGCTATTCTTATTTAACCCTATACATATGAAAGGGATAGCAAGACTTTAAGAACTGTCAAATTAGTTTAGTGTAGTAATTTTGTTCAACAGAATTGGCAACATTGTCACCTTTCAGTGTCTGCTGAGTTATTTATAAAACAAACAAATGCCTCTAACACAAGGATACGGCGTTTGTTGCCTCCGAAAAGGCATATCTGATTAGCGAGTTCCGTTTTATGTGAAGTTACAAAGGAAGTATATCGGTCTCGCATGTAGTTGATATGATCTATGATTCGTGATCATATCGAATTTGAATCATACAAGCATACGGCCTACCTGATGGTAAGCGGTCACCGTAGCCTATGGACGCTTGGAACACCAGGGGTATCACTCGCGCGTTATCGACCCTATAATCGTATATTATTAATATAAAACACAAATATCCTAGTAAGGCATGGTCTTAAAATAACAAAAAATAACTAGATAGCAAATATCTAATGATCTAGCTTAATTACCTAAGCTACTATTTAAACATACCTAACCGTGCCAAACGCAGTTAAAATGCTGTCAAAATGTTTTGCTGTTCGAATGCTTGGATTATGATAAATCGAGGATCAGACGGCTTTCACGACATTAGCACAAAGACGCACGGTTAGAACTCACCAAAACCGTTTTAAGAAATCAATTCAAAAGTTATATTAATATACGAGTTTGAATCACATGACATTTTTTGTATTAATTAACTCTCTGGATTAAAAAATGAGTGAAGAGCAAAGTTCAATAGTAATAAAACAATATTTTTCTGTCAGTAGACACCGTAGCTACTTATTTTTTTAATTACTTTTCAACCTTGATATTAAAACATTGATTTACCTTTTTACAAACAAACTTTCATAAAGAATGTTTAAGAATAGATTGCACAGTTTCAAAAGCAATATACGAGTATATCACTCATGCGCATATCTTCAGAGCGTTTATTTACCACATTAGGTAGCGTTTGTGTGCTAACAGCTCATAGGTTTTGTCCTCGGCGTTTCGCAAGGCGACGCGTGCGCAGATACCTAATTGTAGTGGCGCAAGCAAGCTGACGCCATATTTGAATATTTTATTTATGTATACACTATTAATTAAGAATAGGATCTTAAAAATATCTATCATTTTCAAGAAAAAAAGAAAGTAGAAGAAATTACTTCTGACGCCTTTTGTTAGAGACACAAACACGTCACACTTTACGATATACCTCCCGTATATATAATATAACAAAAATATTTAATATGAATGCATACACATATATCAACAAGCCAAGTCCCTTTCGGGGTGAAAGAGAGTTTAAAACTCCATTGTACTCTTGCGCACCACTTTTACCTTCATATATATTAATGAATCTCTTCATACATTCCCGCTAGTTCCAGGCACTTTTTACCCTTCCATCATTGAATACTTTGACAATTTGATCCAGAAACTTAGATCACGGCTTCAGATTCCACTCAAATTCACATTCACATTTTTCATCTTTTTTGACAGTCGTTTTAATACAAATTTAAGATATATCTGTAAATATTATAAAAGTTTCCGTAGAAGGATTCCATTCATATGCATGCATCGAAGCTTCTGACCAACATGCAGGTACTCATGCCCCAAGCGGCCTTCAACTTTGGGCACGAAAATGCTAACCACTTTTTACGCTCGTATCACCAGCTGGACAGGCTACCTTTATTATTTTCGACAACCCTAATAAGGAACAGGGATTGATCTTTAGCTATTATATGTTCACGCCTTCCCACAAGGGTCCCTAAAATTTAGCTATTAATGATATTCATAATTCTCCTGCCCTTATCCCATAGTATTTGCGGTCGGCGCAATATGTGTTTCTCTTCCAACCTTCTCTTTCAGCCATCATCTCTGTATTCACTTCCTTTCGGGCCATGGCTATTAATGATAATAATATTTGTACAATTTTATCGATACATTAATTAAATGTATAATTTTAGGTATGACTAGCTGCTGCCTGGCACGCGTTGAAATCACTTTTTTTCTTTTTCAGTAGGTACCTACTTATGAACAAGTTACAATATTATTATTATTATTATTATTAAAGCGCATTTCATTTAAATGTTTATATGTATGTATGATTATATGTGTGGAACCACTGGACCGATTGTCAAAAAATAGTTGTAATGAAAGGTAAATGACATCTTAATTGTTTTTGTGAAATCGTCATCCTAGCTTTTTGTATTTTTTTATATATTAGTCAGGACAACTCCTTTTGCAAGTATCTAAGGTAGTTAAAATTGACAGAATTGATTGCGTGCTTATTCTAAAATGTAATTATATTATCGATTATACCATTTAAGGTTCGTGCTCAACCGGAACCGGCGTTTCTAGCGAATCGGAAGGAGATAATAGTTGAAAAGATTCATGAAAATGAACCTCTTCCTCCGGCCTTTAGACTCAGAAATATAATTCGCACAATGCACGATGTACGCTAAGATAATGTTCAAACATTTATAGTTTGTTGCATAATCATTTGTGAATTCAAGTTTCGTATACATATACTAAAATCCTTCGTAAGAAAAATTATAAAGCTTTAAATAAAATGAAATCGCGATTAAAAACAATAAAATTGAGTGATATGTATAACACAAAATACGTGTATTTTTGATATTATTGGAAATTATAGTGCAATCAAAATAATAATTTACCTCCTCTCTTTATTACAAACTATTTTAACATATGTATAATAATACTCTTATAAACATATAGTACGATCATAGTAAACTTATTAAGACTACGGCGAAGCCAAAAAGAATACATAAAGAAGGGTTATGTTGTATATGTATGTATGTATGTTTGTATTAACGTATCTTTTCTTCCTACCATTTGCGTTTGTTTTGCGAAAATAAGTGTATTTGTGATTACATAATGGTGTCTCCATCATTAACCTTATAAAAGACAAGGATGGCATGTGAAACAAATTAAGCTTTTGTTTACAAAACGATTATCTGCTATCGCCATTCAATATAAACAACTTAGGGTTAGTAGTCATAGTAAGTCTGATCAAATAAAAAAGAAAACCGACAAGGTGCGAGTCGGACTCGCGCACCAAGGGTTCCGTACACACTTCTAGGCAAGGTTAAAAGTAGGCAAATTTCAATTGAGGTAATTATTCGTCGGTGACTCTCAACAGCGCGATTCAGGAATATTTTTTAGAAAATTCGCGTTTAAAGAACTTTGAGTACAAGGAAGTGACGCCGCAATTACACGCGCGCACCTACAACAAATACAACGAAACTACACCTTGCCCTCGCACTGGATGTTTAAAAAACCGGCGTCACTTCGTAGTTCGCAAAGTTCCATCAACCTTTTTCTGAGTAGTAAGTAGGTAACAACAAAGGACATTCTGAAGAAGGTAGGAGAAAAAATAACGATTATAAGTACGATTGAAAATAGGAGGGGCAACATGATTGGCCATTTGTTACGACATGACGCATTTATACGAAAATCGAAATATCATAGATGGAAAGATCGAAGGAAAGCGTGGCAGAGGAAGGCCAAGTATAAGTTACCTGCAACAGATAAAGACGAAGGCTAACGTTATGTCGTACCAAGAGGTCAAAGAGATGGCTAACGATAGAACGGCTTGGCGATTGCTCCACCGACAAGAGCCTAGCTCTTAAATATATGATGATGAATTAGGTAATGTTTATAATCGAACAATTGACGTGATGAGAACACGTACCTACATATATACAAAACATGGCGGTTTATTCCAGACTGGAATGAGTTCACACACGATCAAACATTGCCTAATAGGTTATCTATTGTTAGTGTTAACAATGTCACAAACTTGACAAAGCGGCTAAACGGGCCATTAAGCTCTTTGTCCAATTGCCAAACATTTGTGTACCAATATCAAATTATATGGGACATTATAGCACATAGTATTAGATGATGGTTAGTATATGTGACGAAACAAGGTGTGGTAGTGACCACTGGGCGCCGGAGATAACGTATGATTAATATATGCAAATTGTATACTATATGGTATAATTTAAATAAATACCTAAGGTGTTGAATTAGAAATAGAGATAGGTACACAACTTTTTGATGTGGAAATTTTCTGTTCGGTGAGTTACTATTCACCGATAATAAAAATTATTTTACCACTTATTTGTTTTTTTCAAATGAAGTATATTTTCGCACTTTCTCAAAAAACTCCTGAGCATTTTTTTTTATTAAAGTCCGTAATGCAATGATGGCTAGCTCAGTCATTAACTAGTAGGTTTAGTACTCCTATAATTCTCAGCAAGTCACCATATTTATGACCGACTTAAAAATGAAATTTATTAATTTATATCCTGAACGTGCTAAGATAAACTGAATTATATAATAATAAAGTTCTAAAATATAAGAGTTTAGCATGAACAAGACACCTTTACACATGCAACGCTTAAATTTAGTCGAATGTGACCACTTAATTAAACTCATCAAAATGAAACTGACGACACAAAGTCCATCAAACGTTTGAATCGATGTCGCAACCAATTTTAGCAACCTTGGCGCGATCATTCTTACTACATACTCGTAGATTATGTAAATTCATATACATTGACTATATGTATATACTTAAATTAAAAAAATATCGGTAAGTAAAGTTGCCAGTGCTCCACGAGGATACGCTGGGCTAGTAGTAATGCTGCTAGAACAGTTACTCCTCATCAACAACAGGGTTGGCAACTCGTTAGTGATATTGCTAATATTGCTAGCGGCTATAGGTGACTACGGTGACTGCTTACCATCAGGTGGGCCGTATGCTTGTATGCCACCTTAGTGGTATAAAAAAGCATATGAACCCAGCATGAACAAAGTGTATTGACGGGCCGATATGTGATTTTCTAAAACGTTAGGTAGGTTATTATGTAAATTCGTATTTAATGATGGAAAGGTAAAGAGATTGATGAATGTATAAGAATGAAAATGATGATTGATGAAAAGAGGTGTGCAAGTTAAGAGTGAAATAATAATAATAATAATAATGCTTGGACATTATCACACAGCGCCATCTGGCCCCAAACTAAGCAAAGCTTGTACTATGGGAACCAGTAGTTGATATAATACTTATATTATTTTATTTTATTTTTTTGTAAATACATACTTATAATACATACCAAACAACAAAACGCAAATGGCGCTCTATACCTACTCTCTAGCTACTAGAAAAGGACTTAGCGTGATGATATATACGGTGGTAATTTAGACCTTCATAAGTGCCTTATTAGGGCTTAATTTGAATTAATTAATTTATGTATTATAATAATATCTAGACGTAGTGGTACTGGACTGATATAAAACAACTCGAATTGAAAGCTACACTATCTGTGAGTAACATACGCTATATAGTTTTATATTAAGTAAAGCGAAAAATATATATTAAATAAATTTCCTGAAATGGAGTTTCTGATACAAGTATTATATACTTACTAGGAAGCTTCAACCTTTGTTTTATTGTGATGAAAATAAACATTTTTGTATTTTGTATTAATAAATATAATGAATCGTAGTAGAAGTTCCAAGACACAACCTTCCTTGTATTCTTGGCTCGGACGATTTCCACGACCTTGAGGAACTAGTACCTTAGTAGTCTAGACGAGAATAATAAATTTCTTTAGATTTTACCTATTTGTCAGTTTAACTGGTTTATTTTAATATTGTTCCAGCAATATTTAAAATTTCTCTTAGTTATAAAATTTCATATATTTTTTTCTAATAAATATAGATAAATTTTACAAAACCTAACTCAAATACGAACTAACATACTGTATCTAAAAATCAACTTTGATGATGAAGAAAATTTAAAATAACTATTTATAAATCTATTCTTTTATTGCGTCAGGAAATAGTGACGGTAACCAATCACACTTTATATTCTAGGTACTAGCAATTTAGAACTGTATATATGAACATATATAGCAGATTTACAACAATTATGTAATAGTAATATTTATGAACGCTTGTAACACGCAGGTCCGGGAAAGCAATAGAAAATGTAACACGTTCGCAACAGAACTGCGCTCGCTACGCTCGTAGCACGCAGCACGTACAAAAGACATCAACGAACACCATTCATCGCCTAATTACTTTTTAAAGTAAAACGCAACCACAAACGATTATTTCATTAATTCTAACTACTATAATTAGCATTCTCTCATAATATTTATAGCATAGACCTAGTTCCGAAACAATAAGTATTTAGTCTAATAAAATGTTCGACCAAATGTGACGAAATAGTCAAGTGCATTAGCGAAACGAGCAATTGTGTAACGCGACAGACAAATTACGAGACGTCTGATTAAAATAAGCGAAAAACACTCACCGCTTGCAAAAAGGTTGGTGGTTAGGTGAAAGTCGGTCCCGGAACGCAGCTATTCAGCTTGAGCGGATCACTATGATACAGGCACACAACACTGAAAAACTCACTGTTGATGACATAAGAAACAACACGTGTTCGATTTTTGAAAATTCGCATAGGTCGGTGATATTTGAAATTGGCGCGCGAGAGCGATGCGCGCGCTGCGGCGGCGGGCGTTCGCACAGTGTGGCTGGCGGCAAGAGACTGCGCGCGCGACTCCCACCTTCGTCAGCCGAAATACTAATCACCTTGCTATCGAGACTGGGATTTAGACGCAAGTTATAAGCTCTCACGAGTGGGAAGATGACGATCAAAGATCATTACTAAACTAAATAAAAAATATTAAAACTCAAAGATCACTTTCGTTTAAGTCACTTTTCAAAAATAATTAAATATAAAAATACAAATAGTTCTTTTTTTAAACATACATATTATTATATCCATACGAAATTTGAAATTGCTTCAAATGTTAAAAATTGTATCAGATTGTGGGAGAGCTGTGGAAATAATTGCCATGCCAGTTAACATTATGCTTTCAAGCAGAATAATGTTTATTATAAGCATGCTATTCATTATTATGTCTCAAAATTGTCGTTGACAGCCCTATTGATTGAATAGCCAACCGATTGGCCCTCCGCGGTTAGAGTAGCTGGATAATCCCCGTACAGAACAGAAATAAACATAGCCTGCATTTACGTGTGGCACCCATACCTATAACAGGGAAATCCTAGTCAGTTTTTTTTCACCTGAGAAAATCCCGAAACTCCATCTCCCATGACTTGACCCCACTCTTCAAAAGGTGAGACGGATCTGTGCGTGGCATGTCATTACTCTGCGATGCCGATAAGGTTACACTGGTGACCGAGGAGGTCGGCCACAGCCAAATTATTCCTGACGTCACCAATCAATGCCAAATTCGTCATTTAAAAATTTTGGGTACAAACTGTTTTCTTTTGCACATTTTTTTACACAACTAGCTGTAATTTTGGATTATGACTTTTTCAACGTCAAATAACATGGGAATAATAATTGCTCTCATACATATTGACTTTCAAGGGAGCTAGCTTCCTTGCGCGCGCGCCTATATTGTAGAATGAGGTTCCCGCCGTGGTTTTTCAAAGATATTCATAAGTTTCTAATAACATCAGAGGTCACGTCACGTCAGATCACGGCTGACGTCAACGTCACGGGACCCTGACAGCTGTCAATGTCGTATTTGTCACCACCCTCACTAATTCTCTAAAGGCTGTTAAAATTAACGTTAGTCATAACGGAAGTTTCCAGGAAGTAATTAGATACAGTAGTGCTATTCTGCAAAAAACGATTTGACGCGGTAACTGAATTCTAGGTGGGAGCGCTAACATGGACAACAACAACTTTAAGAGAGGTAGGGGGAATTGGGATCCCCGTGGGATTTCCCATTAATATTGGAGCCGCCCGACTAGGGACTGTACCTCCACCTTACAGAAGAATGCAGTGAAATAACACTACTTTAATGTAGTGTTGTGTTTATGTGGTAAGTGCTCCACGAGGGTACGCTGGGCTATATTTCGAACACCTCATTTTGAAATGAGGTTCTGTTCGAAATATAAAAAAGTTTAGGGTTGACCCTAAACTAGGCCGATTGTACCAAGTAGACAGCGTACTAAAATGTGTCACAAATGGACTAATTTCGTATTAAAAAAAACATCGAGCATAAATCGCTGCCTCCAACAATCAATGACAATGATACAGAGAGATAAACAAGACATGTATACATAGATGTACAACAAATATACATAAATCTTATCTACAATCGTATGCTGTTAGCAAAAAGTGTTGAGGTTCATCTAAATAAGATTGGTGATGGTGATTATTTTTTGCACCACGTCCTTATTTGAATGTTAAAGGTTACCGTACGGGCTGGGAGCTGATTGAAATAATTATTGATTATTAGTAGCAAAAGATACATCTCCTTAAGATTCTTTTTAAAACAAATTGATTGTATTTATAAATACCAAGCGAATACTACAATCCAATAAGCATTATAAAAAAAAAATATATTTTGTCAAACGCATGGTAGTGTGTGTAACGTCTATTTAAATTAAATTAAATGTATTTCTAATGCATATTATGTAGAAATACTGGCTGGCCCGGCAAACGCCATATAAATAAAATCTATTTTATTATTGTCCAAAATAGTAGATTGTTATAATAACCTTTTAGTTTTAGTAAATAGAAACCGAATTATTCTCAGACCTACCAAATATACCTACACAAGTCATAAAAATTGGTCAAGCCTTTTCGGAGGAGTTTTGTTACAAACACTGTGACACGAGAACTTTATATATTAGATTATTATTATTATCTGTATTTAGTGTATATTCACAAAGTTGACCCCATGTAGGGCCCGGTCTTTAATCAATTTAAAAATGTCCTAGTACGGTTCTTGTGTTAGCCCTAGACCTAACCTAAGTCTAAACTACCTCAAATACCCAACCCATCGCATAGTTAACAAAAACATGGATAATCAATCTATAACCGCATTAGTTAATTTGATTTGCGTCTGCACATAATAAATCGCGCAATAATACGTGGCACAAAAACTTTATATGTAACAAAAAACTTTACTATTTACAAAGATGAGTATTACAATCGACATTTTAATTAATAGATGACAGATTGGTAGAGTTGCTGTGCGAGTGGCTTATCGCCCGTCACGGGTTTGATTCCCACACCACAGAACAAATAAATGAAAGACCTCGAGGTACACAAATAATACGGAGTACATGAAAAAAAGACAGAGCACTGAGTTTCTTCCTGGTTCTTCTCAGATGGTTTTTTTCCGAACCGGTGGCAATTTTGACCTTGATAAGTGCCTTATTAGGGCCTAAGCTAATTAAAAGATTTTTTGTTTTGATTTTGGTATTTTGCGTGCTAATGGTAAGCGGTCACCATACCAAAGCTATGCCACTTACCATTACGCCTGTAATACCAGTAGACCTACCACTATCGCGTTGACAATGTTATGCGGACAGAAATAACTGTTCCAGTAGCTTAATGAACATATAGGTCTCCTACTGCCAGCTAGCTCAGCGCATCCTTGAGGAACTCTAGACATTTTTTTATACCACAATGGTGACTAACAAGCATACGGTCCGCCTGATGGTAAGCGGTTACCTTAGCCTATGGACGCTTGTAACATCTGGGGTATCAGTGCAGGAAAATTAAATTTTATTGCCTTGTCTAAATTCTCGTATTGAAGTCGGTGGAAATGACGTTGAAAGGTTCCTTTACATTGCTAGTAAGATAAAAATAATAATAATTATCTACGAATCTAAATAAATAATGAAAATAATAATAATAATGTTTGGTCATTATCACACAGCACCATCTGGCCCAAACTAAGCAAAGCTTGTACTATGGGAACCAGTAGCTGATAGCATACGTATATACTTTTTTCGTAAATACATACTTATGATACATACCAAACACCCAGACGCAAGGCAAACATATTTGTCACATAAATGTTTGCCCGGCGGGAATTGAACCCGCGACCTCTAGGTAGTCGCGTAGGAGTTCAATTGTGGATCAAACAAGATTATTTTATGAACGGCGTGTAATATAATTATCATTTTCAAAAAATGAGCCCTAATATATGATGAGTTAAAGAAGAAAGGAGAGAGCTAAAAAAAATATATGAATGTCATGATTATTATATCGAAAAAATTAGGTGTGGCACTCGGAGACTGCCGCGGTAAAGCTATTGCATAGCATTTTTTATCAACTTATGCAATTATAATTATTTATTTATTTTATTAATGCAGTTTTTTTTTTTATATACCTATATACTTTCTCACAAACAGCTGATTACGGTAGTTTTCCAATACAACCAATGCCACCTAAAGGCGGGTTGCTGAACTAAAGAGACAAGCGTGATATTTCAAAAAGTCATTAAAAGTTCTGGTATTTATCGATAGATGGCGGAGTGGGGGGTGTTAGTTTTTTTTCGTTACGGAATTTCTGGATTCGGTCCCCACGCTCAAGGCCCGCGATAAAAAGCTATGCAATAGCTTAAAAATATTACTATAACACTTTATAATTAGCTTATCTCATACTACACGTGAGAGGAATCAAACATACGACCATCACTATGTCTCCATCCTTATGTATCATCATATAGCTAATAGCATTGACCTCGTTAAATCGATATTCGGTTGCGTCAGCGCAAGTCACAAGTATCAACTGTGCCACCGCGTCTGTGCGACGAAACCATGTATGCACCGTGCCTATAATTAACATGTCATTTTTACACATTTTATTTTCATTTGTGTGACCTTGGCATTATTAATTTTAAGTTAAGACATTATTCTCTTTATTTAAATACAAATTGTACCCTGTAGCCACCTGCTATCTCAGTTAAGCAATTATTTTTATTATAAAAATGTTATTTGCTTGCCATTAGCTCCATATGAAATAACTGCTTTAGAATAATTAAGTTGGCGAGAGGTTTGAGCCACACGTCTTGCTCACACTCATACCAATTTTTAAAGTGAAGCAAACTTGTTCATGATCAGTATATGGATGGATATGAGTGCATAAGTGCATTCCCCGCCATAACGAATGATCTCCATACTCGCGGAGACGATTTGAGACATGTTAAGCTGTCTGTTCTAATTCCCCATTACAATTTGGTTTCGGAAAAGTCTGGCGACTAGTGTAACCGTTATTCCAACTAAAATGGGTAGCGATGACCAAGCCTGCAGTAAAAAAAAAGTTGTTTCCTTTGGAAATCTGGTAAGCAGGCACTTTTTATGACACGGGTAATGTCTTCTCTAGATTAGGTACCGACCATAACAATCTCAAAGACGAAGTCAGAGAGACTGTCGAGGTTTAGATAGTAACGTATTTTGGTGCCGGACTTGTATAAAGAAAGGTATGGCTAATTGGGATCTCCCGTGGGTTTTCCCATAAATATTGGAGCCGCCAGATTGGAGACTGTACCTCTACCTTACAGAAGACCGCAGTGAAATAACACACTTTGTTGTAGTGTAATTGGGCTAGCATAGTGATTCCTCATCAACAACAGGGTTGGCAACTCGTTAGTGTTATCCCTGGTATTGCTAGCGGCTATAGGCTACAGGCTACGGTAATTGATTCCCATCAGGTATGCTGGTGTGCCACCGTAGTGGTAAAATAATTAAGTCCTTAATGGCTATGGTCAAGTATGCGCTTTATCGCCATTTGTTGATTGAGAAAAGATGATCGACAAAAAAAATTACGTCACCGTCGATTACCCTTATATATTGCGACGAGACAAACACTTTCGCAATGATACTACAGAAGAAAGAATTGAAATCCCCAAAAATACTTAGTACCTAAAACGTAAACTATGATTCATTTAAAATCCTATTTACTTTTTGTTTGAAAATCCAACATATTTCCCACTTTGATATTATGAACTCATTATACGTCATTCTTAATTGCAAGTATCTGGGGATAACCCGTACTGTGACGTGTCCGATGAGTGGATATCGTGAAAGTTCACCAATTACGCTAAATTAGACCTGCTTGCTTTGAGTTAGGCTCTCAAATGGTTTGACCCTCAAACTATTTGAGAGCCTGACTCAAAGCATTATGGACTGACCTTGAGCGTATTCATTCTGATGGGGCTATTTGCGATTAGTTAGTTTATGATAACAAAGTAAATGATCCATGATTTATTTTCAAATTGTGATTTTACTTTAATTTTTTTATTCCACTATGGTGGCACACAAGCATACGGCCCACCTGATGGTAAGCAGTCACCGTAGCCTATAGCCGCTAGCAATTCCAGGGGTACCACTAACGGGGTGCCAAACATGTTGTTGATGAGGACTCACAGTGCTAGCAGCATTACTGCTAGCCCAGCGTATCCTCGTGGAGCACTGGCAACCTTACTTACCGCAGAAACACAACACTACATCAAGTATTATTTCACTGCGGTCTTCTGTAAGGTGGAGGTACAGTCCCCAGTCGGGCGGCTCCAATTTTAAAGGGGAAAAGCCACGGGAAATCCCAAATCGCCCTACCTCTCTTATTAAAAGCTTATGGTGTGATTAATCACTGTACATAAGCTTAGAAAAAGTTATTGGTACAGGCTGGGGTTCGAACCTGGGCCCATCAGATGACAGGCCGTTACTTTAACCACAAGGCCACCACAGCTTATTAAATTATTTGAAAACATATGCATGATGTAACCTTATCTTTCAAATTATTGAGCATTATTTCAATATAGCTGAAGTTATTTTTCTTTATACCACTAATGTGCAAACAAACATACGGCCCGCCTAATGGTAAGAGGTTACCGCAGCCTATGGACGCTTGCAACACCAGCAACTCTTCTTAAATAACCCCATGCTGAAGTTGGTAAAAATGTATATTATCTAGGGCTTACCTCCTAGGCAAAATTCACCAAAGAACTTCCGAACTGATTGTAAGTTGCTATATGAAAACCAGATTGAGGCCGGAACTTACACAACAAATTAGCGTCAGTGCGCACGAATGGCGGGGAAATAAGCGATTACCGTTAGTGGTTCCATCAAATGTGATGATTTAACTACTGAATTATATTGTTGTTATTGCAACAACTATACTACTTGTCTTATAAATAGGATCATATGCTGGTACTGAAAAAGTTCTCGAGGGATCTAAAAAGTGGCTAACACCAGTACCGTACCTATTGTATTGGATTGAACTATTTTTTTTTCTTTTTATACCACTAAGGTGGCCACACAAGCATACGGACCACCTGATGGTAAGCAGTCACCGTAGCCTATAGCCGCTAGCAAAACAAAAGTTGACGAGGACTCACTGTGCAGAATTACTACTAGCCCAGCTATATCATCGTGGAGCACTGGCAACCTTACTTACCGCAGAAACACAACGCTACATCAAGTAGTGCTATTTGACTGCGATCTTCTCTAAGGTGGAGGTACAGTCCCCAGTCGGGCGGCTCCAATTTAAATGGGAAAACCCACGGGAAATCACAAATCGCTCTACCTCTCAATTTTATTTTCATTGTTAATTAAACAAAAAAAATCTCATTATTAAATCACATTCTGATTCTTTTTAAAACACCCAAGAAGCGAGCAAGCGTACGGTGACGGTGAACGTAGCCTAATGTCACATTCAATACCGAGTATCTATATAGATATATAATATATACTTCTGTTGAGACTCAGTTGTGAGACTCTCCTAGCAGCATCAGGGACTAAAATTTTCCAGATCCAGGTCTTTACTGCCAATCCAGCGAATTCTCGAGGTGCTATGGAACCCTTATTCACTGCGGGAACTCGCTACATTAGAGTATGATCTTCTGTAAGGTGGAGCAATAACTCCAACTAACCTTTAATTTTAAACCTTACTCCACCTGGGGTATGAAACCTAGGCTATGTAGAATAGGAAATCCCATTAAACCATATCTTTCTTTCAGCTACTGCTTCTCCGCTTAGAACCATTCAGGGGTCACGTGTAGGGTCTCATGGGGTAAAGCCTAAACGTTAACGCTATCAACCCTCATATTTTAATATTATCCAAGCTTTTTAGGCTTAATTATAGAATTCCAGGCAGATGAAATTCCGAGCCGATAGCCCGCGTGTATTTTTACATCAATAGAAAGTAATTCCGTTGTTATCACAGAACCGCTCGCTTTGAAGATATGAGTTAAATCAGTGGCCATTCAAATCGAATTAATGAAATTGGTACGCTAACGATATATTTCGATATCGTTAACGATTTATATGACTGCTGTTAATGATATGGTGTTAATGAGCGATGCCGAGGAGAGAGAAGGCGTTTGTCAATATTGAAAGGTTAGATGTCTCTATTTAATTAATGGATTTAATAGAGCAGAAGGAATTTTATTTTCTTTTTTACGAGACGATGCAGTAATTAATCGTTTATAGATGTGCATTTTAGCAGGTTAACCTTGATTTAATTTATCAGATAGTAGATATAAAGCTTAGGTTGTCATGGTGTGGGCTAGTTTATGTGTGTATAAATACATCTTCATGCCTGTCCGTCCACAAAGTGCTGCGAAGTGGTAGGCAGAGGTGTTACAAAATCCACTTTCCACCAAAGATACTAATTTATTATTTTATAAATTAACATTCTAATTTAGAAAAAAATATATACCAATCGTACGAAATAGTTCCATGGACATTTCAAATTTATTCTTGACATTTTGAAAACACGTCATAAAAAATTCATAATAAAAATGTAATTTTGTTTTGTTACTTTAGTACTAGTTGTGTTATAAATTGATATTTCTGAGACGCGGAAACAAAATGCATTTTTATTAATAATATCTTACCATATGTATAAATCGCTTTGTAATCTTTTATTTTTATACTTAAGCAAAGGAGGTGAGTGTGTAAGTCAAGATTGAAATAGCGCTCTATACTCTCTGCCTACCCCGTGAGGGACTTGGCGTGATGATATAAGTATGTATTGGTTAACTTTTTACTACACTGAAAGACAATAACAAATCGGCCAGTGCACACTTGTAGGTAAGACTAAAAGTAGGCAAACTTCAAATGAGGTCATTATTCGTCGGTGACTCTCAACAGCGCGATTCAGGAATATATTTTAGTAAATTCGCATTTAAAAAAAAACATACATCATATTTACGGTTTTCAGATTTTATCCTTTACTTGTGCTGTAAGAAACTGCTTCCTGACAAATTTCATGGTTCTAGGTTAACGGGAAGTACCCTGTAGGTTTTGATTCCCTTGTGAAATCGCAAAATATGCGAAATTTTGCGACATAAACGGTAATATCTTTTCTTAATATTGACTTACAGGTTTGATTATTTATTTTACAGGACCACAGACCCGGGTATTTCTTATTAATTTGAATTTGATAGCTCCACGGGTTCTTGAGATAAATATTATTGACAGACAGACAGACGGACAACAAAATAATCCTATAAGGGTTCCTTTTTTCCTTTTAAGGTACAGAACCCTAAAAAGCAATGTCGAATTGAGAAGCTCATTCCAAGACCATAATAAGCACACTAAAACGATACCTAATCAAAATCGGTACTCATATTTCCCTGTCCCTGAATACAAATTACATATTTTGGTTAATATTAAATTTAATAATATAATTGTAATTAAAATGGACATAAATGAATGGATAGAAATTATATTGAAATTCGATGATCGGCTTATTGAAGCAAGTTTCAAAAGTCTCAATCACCTAAGCGCTATATTTCTCACACTTTATCGTACAAAACATAATTTTCCTCAAGTACGTGACAAGCATTATAACAAGTCCCTTTTTAGGTGTCATGCTAGGACATTGACCTAAGACGTTGTTTTCCTTCTTTGATCTTGTGACATCACACAGGCTGTATACAGCCTCGGAAGATGGTGGTTCATTTGTTAAATATGGCGAGGAGCAATTTAGCTCCAATGCAGCTACTAAGTCTGCTCTTTATTCAGCCAGTCTGGTAATATTATGTTTAGCTTGATTATGCACCTGCGATTAATTAAAGACAGAATTAAAATCATTTAATAATCTTTTTTTTATATCACTAGTGGCAAACAAGCATACGGTCCACCTGATGGTAAATGATTGCAACACCAGGGGTATCACTAGCGCGTTGCCAACCCATCACGAGAGTTGACGAATCACGTTCTAACGTGGGATGAAACCTCACCAATTGTCCAGTGATTAGGAAACCTGACTCCTTGGATAGGTGTCTCGGGTTCGATTTATAAGTATGATATTTATTAACAAAATTTTACGATAAATCTAATATATATAATTCTCGTGTCACAGTTTTCGTTGCCATAGTCCTCCGAAACGGCTTGACCGATTTTGATGAAATTTTTTGTGCTTATTCGGTATCTATGAGAATCGGCCAACATCTATTTTTCATCCCCATAAATGCAAAAAAAATTGTCCACACGAGCGAAGCCGGGGCGGGCAGCTAGTAAAATATAATATTGGATTGTACATTGCTCGTTCAATTGTTTTTTTATTCAAATGCATTGTTACTATCTTTTATAATTTTAACCACCGCACGCACTACATCCAACAAAATTCGTTCGTGCACGCAATCCTCGTATTTATTTATACAAAGTCGACATTCACTTGATGAATTATCGAAAACGGTGCACATTTAAAAACCTATTACTCTTGACATGATTCCAAAATCAATTTGCAATTTGTTTAAAAAAGAATCGATTAAAAATTAAATGAATCGCAAATAATAATCACACCCTCCCGTATGCGATGAAGCGATACATCGTTATTAAAATTTTGCATCGATTCAAACAAAACGACTCGAACAATGCTTTACATGTTTCAAATCGAGATCTCGAATTAATAAAACTGGTTTTGGAAATGTAATTGACAAATTGTATTGTTTTACGAAATTAATATAGGGGTTACAAAATATGTCTGCCAGGATTTGGTATACAATTTTGTGTGTTCCAGCCCCTTGCAGTTTTAGCCCATTCCGTCTGTACTTAAAAATGGGACGAAACAGGACTCAAATATTAAATTAAGAATAAATTTCATAATTGGGGGCTAAAAAAATGTAGGACGAATACGGATCTGTTTATGAGGAGTGAAACTTCGTGAGGCGAAGGCGGAACAAGTCCTTAACGGATCGGTGTGTCTTAAAATCATATTTTAATATTTGATTACGATAACAGAAGGCATAAATCCCTCAGGTACCTGGTAACAGGAAACGCATAAAGTACAGTTTGCCAGCGAGTTCTTATTTATAGCGTTACAGTTCGATTGAAAACGCTTCCGCAATTCATCTGTCTTCTTCCTCAGAACCCGAGTTTAGGGTTGCACGCTATTTTTAAACAAAAATGCAAATAAACTAAGATATTTCTACAGGCTTTCCATTTGAATTCTATGACCCGTGAATGAAGACTTAATTAAAATAAGATATTTTCAATTTCACAATGCTTTTAAACATTATACACCATAATAGCCATTAAAATAAAGTAATAATCAATATAATTGAATTTAATACGCATAAATATGATATATTCTTGGTATTCGAAATATTTTTAAAGTAAAAAAGTTTGTCATAGGTACTTAAATCGAATCTCATTGAACACAAATTCGACAACCCTAGCCAAGACCGAAGAACAAATTACAAACAAGTTCAAAGAAATGCGAAAGTTAGCCGAAAGGAAAGTATTGATAGTAATTAATTATTATCATATTTATCATAAATAAATATTTATCGGTGACGTAGACCGATTTATGGGCTCATAAAATTTCGTAATAGTCTGTGTTTGGTAAAATAATGAAGAGATTAATATTGCGAATATAAATCATCAGTTTGAGCGCCGCTCATATGCATATGCAGAGAAAAATAATGATAAAAAGCGAGTGTGACCAGTTTAGTGTTTATTATCGTTACAATAAAGAAAATTAGTATTGGCTCAGGAATTGAAAAATATTAGCTTATATTCGTACTTTTATTTAACCGTGGTCCCATACATCGTAACGAATCCTTTCCTCATAAATGATATCGTAACGAATCCTTTTCCATCTCGCCAATACCAAATGCGAAGTGATAGAGAATACAAATCACAAAGCTAGGATATAAGAACAATGAGACACTAATAAAAGGAGCTACGTTATTTTAATTATTGACGAGACCGCTGGTCTAGTGGTTAGTAATATAATAATAATAATAATATCTTTATTTGCATAAAAACATGGTATACCTGGTATACCTGACTGCCGCGCTAGAGATCGCGGGCTCGATTCCCGCCGGGGCAAACATTTATGTGACAAATATGTTTGCCTTGCGTCTGGGTGTTTGGTATGTATTATAAGTATGTATTTACAAACAAAAAGTATATAAGTATTATATCAGCTGCTGGTTCCCATAGTACAAGCTTTGCTTAGTTTGGGGCTAGATGGCGCTGTGCGATAAAAAGATAAAAAAAAATTTACTTAATATCATATAAATCCTGTTTGTGACATATGTCACAAATAATTATAATTATGAAAACAGTGAGTGTCAATTGACTTCCAGTTGTAAGGTAAATAGAGTTCATTTGCAACAGCACCAGTCAAAACGCAAATAGATAATTATCAAAACCGCCATTTCAACAAGTAGAAATAAATAAATAATGTACGTACATGTACATTTGTATCTTATATATGTATTTACATTAAAAGAGTATATAAGTACAGTATCAGCTGCTGACTCTCATAGTACAAGCTTTGCTTATTTTGGGGCCAGATGGTGGTGTGTGATAATTTCCAAGCAAAATATTTGGCTCGGACACTTTTGAGAGCAGACTAGAAGTCCATGTACGTCAGTGACGTAAGGTTGCTATTTTAATCAAACGAGGCGCCTGAAAATTCAAAAAGCTAAAAAGGTGTGCAATTCAAGGGTGAAATGGCGGTCCATAATCTCTGCCTACCACCAGGCTTGCGATGCTTATCAATAGGCAAACAGCTTTGCTTATCTCGTAAATTTTAATTGTCAAGAAATTTTATTCTTACTACAGAATGAGTACACACTAGTAAAGCAATAAAATACGATACTTGGCTGTTGCATAACGGTTCATTGTTCACTAAACGGACGAGACAAATAACTTTTTTGGCGGCTGTACGTAGGCGGCAAAATTTTTGTGAATTTTTACCATATTAACTTTTTAGCCACGGTAGATCTTAAATATTAAGCATTAAAGTCGAAATTAGTTTAAAATGGGATAAGAATAAATTGGTAAGCGAGTTTATTTCTTTATTTATAAGGAAATGTAGTATTCGGTTACACGCGCGGTAAGTTCAAGTCTTCACGATATTATTCCGATGGGTACCGTTACAAAGGGACAAATGATGCTATGTTTAGGAACCGGCGAAGTACTTACTATTATTTTGTGGAACATGAAAACAATATTGCCATGCTGGTGGAAATCAACTCTTATCATACCATAATTATTGCTTCTGGCAGTCTACATCATGAGAGTCGAAATGTAGGACCCGTGGTATATATGTATAAACTATGTCTACTTATACAAAATATGATACACCATCGTTTTTTTTAAGTCGACCAAACGGTGACTGACACGCGATTCGCATATATCCCGCGTTTTCAAAGTTATTTGGATTGTTTAGACGAGACCGCTGGTCTTGTTGTTAGTACACCTGACAGCTAGCAAACAGTACCCATACCTTAACAATTCTCTATTTCTACACTAGCAATAGACTCTGGAAGCTGATTAATTTATTGTATTACGACATTCATAGATTGAAGCGTTGTCAAAATATAATTTTGCATGTTAAATCGGAGGCCACTCAAAGTAAATGTGGCCTTAGATTTGAATCACGTTTCAGTATATGGCCAATAGACGTGTCACTGTACATTTTCTTAATACTATCAAAAAATATGCATTTCTACATCTCTTCTTCAAATATTTGACTAGAAGGTGGTAATGTTGTCAGCAGTACTAGGTATTTTAAATCACAATTTTTGGCACCCCGCAGTGATACCCCTGGTATTGCTAGCGGCTATAGGCAGCAGTCACCGTAACTGCTTACCATCAGGTGGGCCGGGCCGTATGCTTGAGTTCCACCTTAGTGGTATAAAAAAAAAAAAACATAGTTGAAATTAGCCATCGCTGACGGCCGAGCAGTATTTTTTCATACGCAAGTTGCACTTTGCAACAATCGACTTACCAAGATATACAATTATACATATAACAATTATATGCTTTTCGTGCTACGTTGACATCAGAGTCCTGATCACGCACCCAAAGAACCCTTCAATAATTTATCCTTGCCATTCATCCATCCCAATTTACGATCATTACCCCGGATCCCGTAACATAATGTGGGTCAAAGAGTAATGGTGCCACCACCCGTGGCGTTACGAACCTGAGCTGCCTCATAAATCCCATCGTTCCCGGTACATAACATTACAGGGCCGAACGGGACCGAACTTTGCCGAAATTATCCGAGGTGTAAAGCGGTATTTGGACAGGCATTACTTAACAATCGAAAATACAACATGAACCGATGATAATAAAAGTAAAAAAGTGATAGCGGCTCATACGGTATCCATCAATGTTTAGACATGATGATGAATGATGAATGCCGCTGGCCGTACCACTTTTAGAGGTTACTTCGAGACTTTTAATTGTAATTTTTAAGATAGATAACATTACTTATTTTCCTAAAAAAAAATACAAACAATGCTATGTTAATAAAACAACATATTTATGGAATTCCGTTAGTTTGACATATTATGTTTTTTAAACTATATAATGTAGGTAGCTGGATCTCCAGTCATGAGGTCGGCATTGTGCTATTGAGAATTCACATGCACCCTGCTTCAGTTATACTTTATTAGCACATTCCAAAAGGAAATTACTTTGGTTATAGTGGAAACACTGGCTTTTATTACACTAGGTATTTATTGTTTGAAAATTAAATTAAAATATTTTTTTCATACTTATTTTCATGCTAATGAAGAGATAATACGACTGTAAAATACAAAAATGAAATAAGAAATCTACATATATAGCCTATCAAAATATTATACATATTATGTAAGACCTCTAAGAACCAATTAGTCCCAACAATTCCAATGAGGTATTGAATTGACACTTGACTGGAACTTTTTCGTTATCAAAATTTTGGATTGCATCTGTGGATCCAAGAAGGTAGGTATTTAATTTTGATTGATCGATTTTCCTTCCGTATAGTAACTATATATATAAATAAACTTGACTAATAAGCTCAAGTGCCGTAGCGGCAAAGTGGGTCAGAGTGTGGCACCCCCCGTCGGGACGTACGATGTCTTAGCTGCCTTGTAAATCCCATTCTTCCCAGTAGTAACAAGGCAAACATATTTCAGAGGAAAGGTGGCCCCTCACATTTTAATTTGTCGTGGCCTCAGTAATCTTTTATTATTATAATTCTTTGTATATTACAAAATTGGCAATTTAATCTAGTTGAGTTGCAACACATGCGGGTTGCCGATCTTATATTGAAAGGGATCGCTGTAATAACAACATAAGGGTTAAAAGGTTAATATTAATAGTGCAAAATATGTGCTTGGTTGGACTATACCTACCACAGCGATATTTGGCCCGAAACTAAGCAAAGCTTGTACTATGGGAACCAGCAGCTGATACTGCTACTTTTTTTGTATATACATACGTATTATACTGTAAGCCTATAACCATTTGATTACCTAATTATTTATATTCAAGCCAGTAACTTATTATGTTTCGTTTAATTGATGGTATAAATATTAAGTAAACAATGTATTGATATCCGTTGCTATAGAAGCGGCCATCTTGTTAAAAAAGAGTACTGTGATTGACTTCGTACAGTAGTTGCTCTTTTGCTTTTTAAAAAGAGCAACTATATACTTGGGCGCGGGGCGTCGAGTGAAACGTGGGATTATGTACACGTGTGTCGAGTGGTATATCGCGGACAAGTCGCGTTGTGTAAAAATTGTGACGAATAAAATAGTTATTGGAGCTCAACCGTTTTAATTATATACTTCTGAGACTACCCTTATAGTCTCAGAAGTGGGATCGGCGAAAAGGAAAATTCCTTTCGATCTACGCCTACAAAAAGAGAACAAAAAAAAAAACGTAAGTAAAATTGTTGCATCATATCATCAAATGGTTTTTACAAATGGCGAAATATTTATTTTGTTGTAATTGCATGGAAAAATTGAAGTTTCTTCCGACTTCGTATCTTTTTCCTCTGTTTCACATCAAACTTAGTAAAATTATTTGAAATTTTATCATGTTATAAAATATTTAAAAAAAAAAAAAATAGCACGTAACGTTTCGCCATCTGTGAGCGGTAAGAAGCGGAAAAATACCAGTTTATATATTGTTGTTTACCTTTTAATGTGAATTTTTCTTTCGTATTTCCGTATGTTCGTCAGCATAATGCATTGCTTAAAATTACCAATCTCACGAATCATACTAATTTTAGTGTTACCTATCACAACAAATAGGTAAGTGGAGAAACCAGAGATGAGTGAAGAGTTTCTCTTGCATTCGTTTTTTTCCCTCTCTGTCGTTCTCTCGTTGTTCCTCGAAAATAGTAAGATCAATTATTTAAAATAATAAAAGGTGACAATTATTGCTCATTTTATTTATTAATTATATGAGTGATTAGAAAATAAACTACCGCCGTAAGTTGCGCACTGCTATTCACTTACTGCTAGTATAAATGTTTTGAATACGAGACGAAACTGTTGTGCAAAGTAATTAGTATCCTGGCAGACCAATACAAGTGCAGAAACGAACTCAATATTAAAGTCGAAAAATTTTCGCGTAACAGAAACAACATTAACTTAAAAAAAAAAAAAAAAAGTAATATTATTGTGTGGTGCATTATCGCTATTTATAATAATAATAATAAAAACCGTTCACTGGTCGAAAATAGACGGCTTACTAAGCGGTCGCTTGTCAGTTTCAGGTTTCAATATGAACTGGTCGAAAAGTGGAGAATCAAATGATGCGATGGTTAATCCTGACCCAGGAGGAACCAGGTTTGAGGTTCAGGGTCGAGACTTTCGGCAACGCGAAGCGAGTAATGGGACGTGGCCAGGGCGACCCAGGTCTGACGGTCAGGCAAGAACGCGTGTACATTACTCGGAGCAACCAGGGGCATCGCGGGTGCGCGATGCTGAGGTTGATTTATATGGCAGGCCTGTTGGAGAGCATCAAGGTCGAAGAGCACTTAGATCACGCACTAGTAGAGAGAGGTCACTCCGGACGCCGGCGAGAGAGATGCGCAGCCGCTCACGTTCGCGCTCGCGCTACGAATCCGAGAGGGCTTCGAGTCGGCACAGGACCGGACCAAGATCCAGACGGGATGAAAGGGGGCGAAGCCGCAGCCAGTCAAGATATTGCGGTAATGTACATCCACCTAGTCCTAAGCGGTATAAGCCTAATGATTGTAATGACAACATATTGGATAAGGTTTTGTCTATTTTGCAATCGGTCAAGAGTTCAGATAGACCCAAGCTAACTTTTAACACTAATATCGTACCTGAATTTGATCACATGTCGAAAGAACAGTCTGTTTTGACGTGGTTGACAAAAGTGGAAGAGTGTGCTGAAATTTACCAATGGGAAGATAGAGAGATTATTCACTACGCTCTGCCCAAGTTGACCGGGTACTTCAGACGGTTTTTCAAAGGCTATGCCTTGATAGCTGCGCCAATGACAGACTTGCTGAGAAAAGACGCGAAGTGGTGTTGGGGTGAAGCTCAGGACCAGACTTTCAATAAAATTAAAGAAATGTTGATTAACAGGCTGGTTATAGCACTATACGATCACGACGCTGAGACTCAGGTCCACACGGACGCTAGCAAAGATGGCCTAGCAGGCATCTTACTACAAGCCAATTCTAATGGTGTGTTCCAACCCGTGTCATACTTTAGTCGCAAAACGAACGCAGATGAGCAAAAACTACATTCGTACGACCTCGAGACGTTGGCAGTAGTGGCATCACTTAACCGATTCAGAGTTTACCTTATGGGCATCGAATTCAAAATATTTACGGACTGCAACGCGTTGCGGTCAACGCTGATCAAGCGCGATCTGATCCCTCGAGTCGCACGGTGGTGGGTACAGTTGCAAGAATTCAACTGTACGATCGAGTACAGACCGGGATCGCGTATGACTCATGTGGACGCGCTAAGTCGTAACCCAGTTGATGCATGTGCGGTTGAAGCCGAGAAGTGTTTCGATGTCTTTGCTGCCGAAAGTTGTGACCAAGACTGGATTGCTACTGTTCAGTCAGCTGACGAAGAGGTTAAAAGGATTAAGGACATTTTAGCTGATCCTGCATCGGTACACGTTATAGATGTTCATAAAAACTATAAACTCAAAAACAATCGAGTTTACAGAATCGAAGGCGACGAAATAAAGTGGCTTGTGCAAAAGGGTGTACGTTGGCAGGTTTTGAAGATGAATCATGACGATGTCGGTCATTGTGGTTACGATAAAACCTTACAACGAATTCGCAAAAATTACTGGTTCCCCAAGATGCGGAAATTCGTAAAAAAATACGTTACGTCGTGCTTAGAGTGTGCACATCACAAAGCACCCGGTGGGAAGCGTGAAGGTGGACTGCACCCCATTGACAAACCAAGTGTGCCATTCCACACACTCCACGCAGATCACCCGGGCCCATTTATAAAGAGCAAAAAGGGCAACTGCTATGTACTGGTCCTCGTAGACGGCTTTACAAAATTGTAAATGTGAGACCCGTGAGGGACACCAAATCAGCGACTACAATTAAGGTTCTTAAGGATCACATCAGCAGTTTCGGTGTTCCCACGCGCCTCATAACGGATAAAGGTACGAGCTTCACTAGCGGAGCCTTTAAGGAGTTCACGACGACTTATGGCATCAAGCACATAATCAACGCCGTAGCTACCCCTCGAGCAAACGGTCAAGTAGAGAGGTTTAATAGAACCATTCTCGATGCACTTTCTACTTCTACGCACGGTAAAGACGAGAAGTGTTGGGACGAGCAAGTTCCTGATATCCAGTTAGGCCTTAACACTACAACTCACAAGATAACCAAAAAGTCACCATCTGAACTTCTTTTCGGGTTCAATATAAGAAGCAAAAGTGAAGGCATCCTTAGTGATGTCTTGGGTGATACCGCTAATATAATAGCTACAGACGAACTGGTAGACATCGGGATGAAGCTGGTGAAAGAATTAAGGAACAACAAACCAAGGACAGAGACCGATTCAATAGCCACAGGAAAACAGCCAAATGTTATTCAGAAGGAGATTTAGTGCGCGTAGAGAGACAGATGCCACACGATGGACAGTCGCAAAAACTGGTAGTCAAGTATCAGGGCCCGTACCGTGTCGTGAAAGCACTGCCAAACGACAGGTACGTCATTGAAGACACGCCACTAACGCGCAAAAATAATCGCCGATACGAAGCCGTAGTAGCAGTGGACAAGATACAGCCGTGGTTAAATTTCACTAGAGATCTTGAAAGTAGTGGGGAAGGTGATAGTTCTGATAATGACAAAGAAGATTGATTTAAAAAATTTTATATTATATTTATAAAATATTAATAAATTGTACTGAGATCATTCGAATAGTGTCGGGTGCGGGGCAAGTTTGCGGTGATTACTGGTGTTAAAAACTGTTTAAATGTTCAGAATAATGTTTATTTACTAAAAAGTCAAAATGTTAAAAATTATAAATCAAATGTTAAATGAGTTTGAATGCACCCGGGTGACACGCTTGTTGAGTTTGCACTGACGGCCACATTGCCGAATGAAGTAAATGCGTCACTGGAATATTGCTGACAAAGTGTTCGGTGGAATAACACCGAACATATTCCGGGGCACCAAAGATGAGGATGCTGGGATGAAGTTTGTTAGAAAGTGATTGATAAATGAAGATTACAAGATGAGGAACAATTAATGTTAGTATGTAAAATTTAAGAGCTTAGAGTCCATACTGGTTTTCTTGGTAAGGGGGAGCACGCTTTGTTTGCCACCTTTGCATAAATGGGCATAGCACTGGGCTGACGGTCAGCCGTATTAGAACACGCACTATCACTAGGCTTACGGTTGGCCGCAATGTTATGACGCACACTTGGACCCGCACTTTGGATATTCACAACACTAGCACTAGCACTAGACGACGTCGGCTGAAGCTCGATGTCTCTGGAAATGAGAGCGCGGTTAGCACTCAAGCGCCGCCGCCGGCACAGCAGCACCCCGGCAACCAACGCTCCAGCGCCGACCAGGATGTATGTCACCACATATTGGTGGATGTCGTGGGACGACAATGGGACTTCTAAGTCTGTTGAACTGTTCTTTAAATCTTCGATGCCTTGGTGGAGTCTCTGGAAGGCGTCTTGTAGACTTTCCGTCTCGGTGATGTTGGAGGTATTTGTTTTTGGCAAAGAGCTGTTGATAATATTATTTATCTGATCCATTGGTGGTATGTAAATGTGAGTTTTGAGCTCCATGTTGTTTTCATTGTTTTTTGGAATGTGTATAGTGAAATCCAGACTCTTAAGGTAACAGCCCGGTTCCAGGTATACAAAGCCGGTGTTATTCAACTGTTCTAGTTGGATCTGATCCCCGCAGATTACTTTAACATCACATTTTTCGCAGCAGTAATATAGGTATAGCGTCGGATTTGTTAAGGATATCATTTTGCTTTCACATCTGGAGAGCTTAACTTTGCAATTTCCGGTGTTATGATCAATCACACAAAAATTGTTTTTGGCCTGAAGGTGATAAATTGGCTTTTGAAAATTACAGTAGAATGTTTCTTCTTGATGAAGGCATGACGACACTTCTTCTGAGGTGAGTTCAAAATATGAATCTCTTTTTAAGTTGGTTCCGATGAATTCTGTCGACGGGATCAACTCTAGCATCATGTTACCACTCGAATGAGGAATTGAATGTAATTTGTACAATTTATATCGATCTCTGCTGACAAGTGGAAATGTAATTTTAAAGAGAAAATATTGAGTTGTTATTCGGGTCTTTATGTTTAATAGAGAATACAAGTCTTTAATGTTCTGTTGTTCAATCGGTAGTGCTAAGTCATCCGGTAAGTATCTTGAAATAATATTTAGTTCTTTCTGAAGCTGTTCTGGAGTGAGTAAGTGGATGTTGAACTGTCCATGGTGAACGTTGGTCAGAATATCCAATAAAATATCCTGAGTTCCTCTTAGGTTGTGTAATAGGTTTGTTGCAACGAGTGATGTTAATGTAAATTCCTGTTGTACAGCTATGTTGTTTACTTGTTTTTGGATTTGATTTGTTATATATTCTAAACTCATGATATGTTGGTTAATAATTTTGTGTTGAGAGGCCATAATTTCTTCTGTCCGTTTTAGTAAATTGTATTCGGATTCAACAATCGACGTCTGGTTCTTCCATAAATCCACTGAATGTTTTTCATTACGTCTTATCAGTTCGATGTCTTGCGTGTACCTTTCTGCGAAATGTTCATCTAATACTCCGAACAGGGAGTCACTGGAAATTTGCTGACAAAGTGTTCGGTGGAATAACACCGAACAAATAGTAATGGTGTGAAAAAATAGTTATGTGTTATTAATAATCTGATATTGCTGCTTACTTACAATAGTCAGAATATACTAAATATATATTTTTAAAAATTTACATTTGTAATTGTTGTCAGGTTAAATTTGAAGAAAAAAGAATGTTTCATGCAAATGATTACAATTAGATCAATTATAAATTTAATATGTATAAATTAAGAATATAGAAATAAGCAACTTTTGCAATACCTATTTCTCTAATAGTAAATCATAGTAATGATTACATTTAATAAGTACATGATTTTAAAATGCAGCATTATTTATTCAAAAGTATTAATAATGTAACTATCTATTTATCAAAGTGCTTACATGCTAACGCGAGAGGACCCGCTTTAAACAGGAAGGCCGAGCTGTAAGCCTATAACCATTTGATTACCTAATTATTTATATTCAAGCCAGTAACTTATTATGTTTCGTTTAATTGATGGTATAAATATTAAGTAAACAATGTATTGATATCCGTTGCTATAGAAGCGGCCATCTTGTTAAAAAAGAGTACTGTGATTGACTTCGTACAGTAGTTGCTCTTTTGCTTTTTAAAAAGAGCAACTATATACTTGGGCGCGGGGCGTCGAGTGAAACGTGGGATTATGTACACGTGTGTCGAGTGGTATATCGCGGACAAGTCGCGTTGTGTAAAAATTGTGACGAATAAAATAGTTATTGGAGCTCAACCGTTTTAATTATATACTTCTGAGACTACCCTTATAATACATACCAAACACCCAGACTAGGCAAACATGTTTGTCACTTATATGTTTGCCTCGGCGGGACATGGTCTCGACTACGAGAAAAATCCTACGATTTTTTCATACAAATGTCACAATAAAACTGAATACTGTTAATTCGCAAACAAGCGTAAAGTTCACCTGACGGTAATGTCCAAAAGCTTTAATGTCAGAAGTTTAATAATACAATAACGTATTAAAAAAGCTTAATGCAAAACAAAAAAAAACACAAATCGGTAACGACCGCGAATACCGGGCGAGCATCGAAGCACGTGACACGATGATGCAATTACATTACGGTACTTAAGTATTTATATCCGACTTAATTTTAATAAATAACCAACCCTTAACTCACGCGTCTCGACTGAATGAAGCTCACTGTCAGAAAATGAATAATTTGACGTTACTAAGAATGCCTGCAGTGTCAAAATCGAATTCGAAATTTAAACACTAATTTGCGTATCGATTTCTGTAAAATATAAAGAATGTTTTTTTCTTTTGTAGAATAAAATAAGCCCAGGTAAAAAGTTAATTAAAGAACTCACTGTTAGTAAATAAAATTTTTATTGAAATAAATTGATTTTTGAGATTGCCAACACTGTTACCGGCTTCCTGTAAAGCAAATCTATCCCTTTTTACGAAATCACTCCATGTAATCAACTGTAGCAAATTTTGACAGTCCTCTCTTGACGTCACCTGTGATGACTTACGCTACTCGAAGATATGCATCGACCGAAATAGATGTAGGTGCATAGTGTCCCGAACTGATAAATGCGACAACGAGTTTGGTATTTGCAATTTTCAAATGAAATCTTTTCAATTTGAACTCAAACCAGCCATGTACAAATAGTACCTACAACCAAAGAGATATGATTCAAACATTATCAATTATAATTACGAACATAACAAGAAAACAATTAGGTAACCTTGGTTTGGGAAATACTGTTTTAGTATTAGGTTTATAGGTTATGAGCATTACTCTCGAGCATAATTCCTTCAAGCCCATCAAGCAGGGAGAAACTACTTACTTAAATAAATTAAAACTTTTTAGGAAAGGTAAATGAATCCTTCTTTATTTAAATTCCAACAGAAAAGAAAAATAAAAGCAAGAAGTTCTTTTTGTTTTAGTTTTTTAATCGATTCGTTTTGCCGCCCAACTATAAAGTTCTTTAAGAAAGAAAATTTAAACTTCGAATAGAATGTCGAAACAGAACATCTAAGCTTTCACACGCCAAAACATTCCTTGTCCCAGGACGCACGTAAGTAAGTAGGTGTCGCGTCCACATATCGCGTTATTTATTGCATTATAAAGGATATCGCGGATCGCGCGCGTTTCGGTCACACCCAGGCATGATGACGTATCTCGTATTTATGAGGAGCGCGCACACGTCGTGTAGGCCGTGATGTATGGGGCGTGGAGGATGGGTGTTACTTACTCTCGCGCACCCCTGTGGGTGTGACGTATGGCTTAGGAAAAGGGCTGTTCGGTACAATGTGCTTTTACTTAATGATAAAAATTTTGACTCAGGTATTTATGGTTCCTTAGCACTAGAATCCATCTTATATTAACATTTTGTTTCGTCAAAACATAAGCTTGGCTGAAAGTTAACAAACAGTAACCAATCTATAAAATATAATATTAAATGTATAGAAATGGATTACTTACCTTTTTTAATTGTATGAAATTCAAACCATAATATAATGAAAAAATATTATCCATTTAATTTAAAATCACCTTACTAAGTTGCAAAATAGAATGATAAATTTAAAATAAAAAAATGCTCTTTTATTATAGAAGGCATTTCAATAAATTCAAAAGCTATTCTAAACAACCGTTAACACGCCGCGGCGGGCGGGTAAAGCGGTAGGCAGCATGGATGTAGGCAGCTCAATAAGAACTTGTGAATACAATGCGCGGTGGCTTGTCACTTGCCCTCGCGCACTTTTGCAATACCATTCATTGCTGATGGACAATGAATGTGGCTGTTTTTTGTTTTCATGATACATATCTCAAAGGAAGTAAAATCACAACATTTTAATTTTGACGGTCAAGAGGTGACATAAAAAATTTACTGACTGTGCAAAGAGGATTTATTTTATTTTATTTCTTCGAATTTTAAAGAATACTCTTCAAATCCATCCCTTTCAAGCTAGCTTCTGTTTGTCTCGACAAAAACGTAATAATATTTCGCACTACATTTCCTATCAAAAGCGTGATCACCATACCAAAGCTTCCCAAAGTTGCGCAAAGTTAAACGCCGTTTACTTAACCTAAATTATGACAGCTGACACACTACCACGTTCTGTAGCTCTAACGATCAGTAAATATGACGAAACATGGATTAATAATAATAATCGGTTTTGTTTGCCTTATCAAAGGATTCATCACTTTTTTTATTTTATTTTATTTATTTAACTAAACGGCTAAGCGTTCGCGAGCTGTAGGGCTTCACTAGTCTGCTTGTGTTTTATTAAGGCGTTTAGTAAGCTGAACGCCTGAACCCCCGTTGTTCTATGAATCGTTTACTATTATACATTAAGAACGGAAATTAAGTTTTTTACGTCTTCAATTATAAAAAATCTTTCTCGGTCTTGCTAGACAGATAAATAATGGATTGTATTTTGGCTTTTATCATGATCGGTACAGCGGCTTTTCCGTTTATTCATATATTATTAAAGGGGGGAACTCCACGTAAATAAAAAATGGGAATGTATGATTCCGCTGCCTATAAAACTATTTTCAGTAATGAGGTGCTTTAGGTTAAATAGAAAAACTGGGAGCATGGCCTGTGTTATGATTTAACAGTAATATAGTTAAGTATTTGTTTCTAATAATGCTTCTTTCTAACGACCTTTAATGACCACTCTATTATGTCAAGATCTCATGGCAAATAAGAAATAAATTTCATACAAAATTATATCCTGACACCACTAAAATATTGTGACACACTGACTTTCAAATTAAAGATATGCTTCTAATTTCATTTATATTTCGGATCATGACTGGCAAGGCATGAAGATGCCTTGCATAATAAAAAAAAGGAATTTTAAGAATATTTTAGTGAGATAAAATTCCTAAATTCAAATTTAGAAACCCGGTCTGGTGGACGCTCGAAACAAAATAATAAAATTAATTTAATTTAAAACTGTAGGTATTGGTATGTGAGTGTTTGTGTAATCTGTACTGGGCTATGGCAGTATTTTTTATAAATTTATCCTCAAATTTTTTCTCGAAAAATGTATATAGTTTTCTTACAAAAATCTATAAATAGAAATTGATCGATGATTTTACAAATAATCAAGATTTTTAAATTTTAACCCACTGTCCTTTTTATTCTATAGACTACACAAAAATTATTCAAAAATCAATGAAACTGCTAGGAATGGAAATAAATTACTCAGCTACGTTCCCTTTCGTTCGTTCTTTCTCTATTATGTTGTCAAATGGAGACCACCGCTACACAAGATGTGTTCATCTTACAATCTGTCAGGCATTCCTATCCCTGAATAAATAAAAAGGATTTATTTGCATGCATTAATTTATTTGCTATATTGGTTTACCCTACCGTCCGAACTGGAGATGTGTCCGAGTTCCTAAGGGGGCTATTCAAGCAACAAGAGGGAGCAAATATTTCGTTGTATTGTCTCTAAATTAATTTTAATTTTTGAAAGTCGAATATTGATTTTTTGTTAATTATATGTTTTGATAACTGGCTTCACCCAGATAATAGTTTTTTCCTGTAAAATAGGTTGCAAAGGTCAGATGGCAGTAGATTTTGTAATATCTGGTAACCAGCCACATCAGCTTAGACCGTGCCGATCCTAACAATCTTTATAATTTGACCATAGCGGGATGATGATTATCACAACTGTTTACGTCAATTGCAGCCATGGACAAAGGAACTTTTTTTATCTTTATTTTTAGAAAGGGGTAATAATCGATTATTATGTAACTCGTTAAAAATATTTCAAAAACCGCAGCTCAAAAAACGAACTGCTTAGCCAGTGGGTTTTAGTGGTAAAATAGAGAATCACAAGTGCCTTATTAGTGCCTAAACAGATTTTTTGTGGTACCACTTAAACAAACAATATTTTTAATAAGTCGAGTCGAACACACACGAAATACACCCCTATCACTGAAGTAATAAAATCTTCCATAGTCAGTGATTTATCTCTAACCGTCTTGACGTGTGCCTGCCCGCTTATAGAATTACTGAACGTAACAGAATTATTGCAACTGTAATTGAGCTGTTCTTCAACCTTATTCAGTTCTAGCTACGCGGCAGTATCAAGCCAAGTTCGTATAAAAGACGCCGCCTTCCCTGAGGGTTTATGTTTTAGGGTCAGATCAAATAAAACTGGTAGATGAAACTTTGAGAACAACGATGTGCGCCGGTTAATACTTTTGGAAGTTTTTGGCGGGAATCAGGCGGAGCGGTTGTGATTTTTTCCAGTGTCTCGTAAATTGTGTTAAAGTGATATTTAATGTGTGTTTTTGCTGTCGTTATTTTCAGTAAAGGTTCATTTAGTGACTGTTTTATAGGAACATTGGAAGTAATGCCAAATATGACTTTTGGGTTAAGAAATTTTTCATTTTGGTCAATAGGTTACCTCTGACCTAAAGGCATGTAGATTATTTCTAGAAACTCCAATGGGCATTAGAATGCATGGCACTAGGCATTTTAATGCATCAAACACGAAATCTTTGACTCTAACACTCGACACTGGCAAAAATAGTCACTAAAGAGGATTGATTGCCAAATTTAGGAAGAAGTAGAAGAAGAACTAAGCCTTGCAGTGTACATATACAAAATCACACGTACACACCAAAAATGAAAATAAGCCTAGCAGACGCAGTAGGTACCTATATGTATAAAAAAACCGGCGCCTTTCGTTGTTCGCATAGTTACATCTATTATACCTTTTTCATTTGATCTGAGGTTTTAGGTAAAAAATTGCTCCGAGATTCAAAATATAATATAGTCTGTGTGATCACCACCATGATATCGCAATAGGTCAGCTTCTAACTTTAATAGGCATTTTAATGCTCAAACCAAAGAGAAAGTGCACAATGCCTACCGCTACCACAATGTGTGTAAACAAAACATTTTAATTGCCTGCACCACAGATTCTCAAGGTTCACTGAGGGGCGGTACCGTCTGTATCGCCCCCCAGTCGGCGCTGAGGCTTCCTGAGGGGCGATTGAAACTTGTAATATTGTTTATTTTTCTATATACTTCAATAAACATGTTAATGTGGAATTTCGGGGGGCGTTGAGTATATTTTTACAAAGGGGCGGACACAAACAGTTTGAGAAACACTGGCCTACACTTTAAAGCACTAGTCAATGTCGCAAAGAGGCAAAGCGCCGCACGCGCCGCTCCCCGTGTAATGAAATCTTATGTCACGATTCCACTGACTGCAATATCAGTACCTAAGCCTTTGATATTGAACCTTATTTGTATAGACATATGATCTAAGCCATCTGCATATAGATTTTGCTAAAGTTCCCTGCTCAAAACTTTACAAGGAACAGTGTTTAATCGAGATTATATCTTATCTGTTTGACAATAAAGATGAAAGTTGTCCCATAGACTTGGCTAGGCATTTAGCCTTCCTATAGTTAAAGCTAGAAGTTGCATTAATTTAAAATTGCATTAGTGTATTGAAAGTAAGATTCATGGGTCTGACGAAATTATTAATGATGATCCTCAAATTAATCCACTATCGAAATCAAATGCATAACCTGCAAGCACGAAAGGTTAAATGAATCGTATTTTTTTATACAACTAAGTTGGCCAAAAATCACGCTGCCCGCCTGATGGCAAGCGGTTATAGCGTAGGCTATGGACGCTTGCACCACCAGGGGTAACATATACGCGTTGTCGACCCTGCAAAAACCATCGCACACATAATTTGATCAAGCATGGGCGCGTGCATATAATCTAACAACTTTTTAATGTAGTATTTTTTTTAATTCATACTCTATTTAAAATTTTATAGGCTGAAGAAAAACTTATAAACCTGATGATAAAACTTTGTGAAATCTTTCTTTTCATAACTTTTACCAGGCATTTAATCATCTCTTTTGAATCCTTCCTCCTTTTCTCGGTATTTTTCATTCAATGCTTCATTTTTAACTTCATAAAATCAAATAGATATGACGACTAATACGAGTATCGAAATAGCTCTGGCAAAAAATAAATTAATGTCCCAATTTTCATTTTTTTTTATACCACTAAGGTGGCACACAAGTATACGGGCCTCCTGATGGTAAGCAGTCACCTTAGCCTATAGCCACTAGCAATACCAGGGATATCACTAGCGAGTTGCCATCCCTGCTGTTGATGAGGACTCACTGTGTTAGCAGTTTTACTAGCCCAGCGTATCCCCGTGGAGCACTGGCAACCTTACCGCAGAAACACAACAGTTCATCAAAGTTATATTATTTCACTGCGGTCTTCTGTAAATGTAAGACTTAATACAGTAAAGTAAATCTTTCAGCACAGTGCCATATCAGCTTCATACAAAAACTATCTCATTGATATCATGAATCAGTAAAAGCACTGTAATTTCAACCCTACCAACTCCTACTACACGATTCTCGATCCAAACTCACTGAATTGAATAGAAAAAAACAAAGTATACAGGATTCTGTTTACTTTGCGCATTTCTTCGCGAGTTTATCACTTTTATTGGCCATAAAACGAGGTAATGGGAGGCTAAAATGTGTATCCATAGTAATTCCTTGGTGTAATATTTTGAAGGACTTTCTGAATTGTCCAGATACAAAAGGTCTGGTGAAAATTTGTGTTGTATTATTTTGAAGCGTAGAGCTATCCGGCACCTACTACTCGACACATTACTTTTTAATCTTTTAAGACTGCTGCTTCGGAATATTTTGTTATTTTTATTTCCAATAGCATCGACCTCGTGGACGCCAGTTAGCTTTATTCAGCGTTATAGAGGAAATTACATAATATAATGGAGATTTTTATTATCTAGTAAAATACTGGGAAGTTGTTAGGTATTTATTAAGCTGTAAATACATACATATTAATGTCGATTTTGTTGTACAAAATCACTAAACTAAACTAAATTGACAGTACTAAAAGTCGTGCTACCCTTTTTCATGTGCGGGGTTAAATAAGATGAGAAGTATTTTAATTTAAATAAAAGTAAACACACAGAAATAATTTCGAATCAAATTCGGAATTCAACTTCAAATATCGAGTAACAATTTTATAGAATCAGCCAAAGCCGATAGATCTGCAGAATATGTCAAATTTAGAAGGAATACAAGGAATTTGAGTCTCTCCTTCTTCTTCATCTTCCTAACTATGGTAACTATGGTAATCAATACTTGGGAGATTTTCAAGCCATAGAGAGTAATAAAAGTTAGTCATAAAAAGGTTTTAAGTTCATATGTACGAGCAGAATCGTCAGTTAAGTAAAAACCATGATAATGTGTCACAACGTTACCGGATTCACCAAGATGTAAGCAGACAATGACCGTTAAATCTGCATCTCCCAAGATAAATGAACAAGATTGTAGCAGCACAAGCGACAGCACACTCCTTTACAAGAATTAAAAACAACTTTGCCACAAAATTACAATGAATTTGAACTTTATCATAAAGGAAAGCCAAGAATAATACTGCAAAGATAACCTTAAAATGGTGAAACGAAAAAAATGTGTACATGTATGAAAGCCCACTTTGTGTACAATAAATAAAACCCTCAGTATCTACATATACCCACAAAACCGTTATTTTGCGTTAGTGTTGTTGATAAAAAATGGTCAGAATTAATTTCAGATACAGTAACATTTTTCGTATTCTTTAACGATGATTTGTATCCTAACATAGTATACAACAAACTCGTTTTCAGTCCTCATGCTCAAAAAGTTCGTCATTGTAACGTTCCGTCATAGCGGTAAAAAAAGGTAAAAAATAGTATCCTGTTCTAGGGGAAAAAGTTTTTACTTTATTTTAATTTTTCTCTGTTCCTTATAAAAAGGAAAATATTGAGATTGACCGAGATGCCTTGAAGCCTAGGAATAGCTGAGCCCTAGATGTTCTTCATACAAAACCTGAACATCGACCTAATATTCAGTTAAATAACACAATTTTGCAAACTTGAGACGTCTTTCCTCAATGGCATTGCCAGAGTTGTTTGTATGATCTAATCTGTTACGGCTAGCTGTAGCATTTTTCATGGAAGCAACCGCCATTTGTCATTTCGCCTGTCCTTAAAAATACCGTTGCGAGCAACCTCGATTAATTAATCAAAAAATATATTTAAAATTCATAAAAAAGACACAAATAACAAAAATATCATTCACAAGGCACAAAAAAATCCAATATACCTGGTAGTGAATTGCACGTCGATCGAAGGGGCACAGAGGTCATGTTAATATATGCTAAAAGACCTTATGCCAGCGATGTTTATGTCATTATAGCTCAAAAACCACAAGGAAAACATCATATAATGGTTTTAGGGTCACGTAGGTACTTAACCAGGTAGTTCCCTTAGAGTTCTTTGACCTCTGAATGCTCTAGTTTCTAACGTAAGCCCCGTTTGCGAGATGACCTAATGCAACAACTAAATTTTTTATAATTATTTATAAGAATTTGTTGTATTCCAAATTCAAAATATTTTATCTTAATTTTTGATGCATTTATTTTATTACCTATATTACAAACGGACATGTATAAAGTTCATACTATGAACGCATAATAAATCTTCTTTTGAATTGCAAGATTTGGTAAAAAAAAATTTTTTACGTCAATTTTCGAAATACTAAATTTCGAAAATTGACACTTTTTTACCATCAATTAATTATCTAGTATTTTGTATGAAATACATAAAATTCTAGCCATATGATAGTATTATGTATTACTTATTTTTTGCTTATTTTAAGCAACCAAAATATAATTACATGCTTAATAAACGTGCGCGAAAGGCGTGAATATATTATTTGTCATTATATAATGAAATCATTTTGAAACTAATTCTGATATTCATAAAGTTTTCATAACTGCACAAAAGTCACCAAGAATTACCTAACCTTATTATTATTTAAGACTTGACATGGAATGTTGGTACTTAAAAGTATACCTGGATGTGAATAAACGAAGCCTACAAAACCTTATCGATGGAGAATGTCGTGAATTTAAATTTAAAAGGAAAATATTGGACCCTACGAGGCACTTGTGTGGAAGAATTTAAATTATATGTGAGCTCTCAAAAAATAAGCTAAAAAAGCTCTTCAGTATAAAACAGATTTCTGTCCTTCTAAACTTAAAAAAAATACTTTATTTGTTTCAGCAATGGACCCCAAAAACTTAAAACAATGTTAAGTAGCCTAATTGTTTTCCAATAATAATGACAAAATATTTCGCAGATATCGCCATCAGGACCGTATTCTGTATGAAAATTTCAATCGCATTTGAATAACCTGACATCATTTTCACGTAGCAGTAACATGCAAAATGACTGTTTTCTACTGATCTCAGATTTGCTGTTGGTCTAAAAATTATGCCGTATGTGATTTAAATTTTCACACAGGACAGGTAGGCTGGTCCCAAACTAGGCAAAGGTACTTGGAATTTTTATGGAATCCTGACAACTGAGTAATTACTAATATTATATACCTTCTTATCAAAATAAAATCGTTCTTATAAAATTACCATCTTACCACCACCCAGACATAGACATTTATAAAACGCGCAAGCTGGTAATCATAACGCCCGCCCATACAACAGAATATGTAGTTCCACTTTAGGGTCGGCAACGCGCGAGCGATACCCCTGGTGTTGCAAGCATCCATAGGCTGCGGTAACCGCTTACCATCAGGCGGGCCGTATGCTTGTTTGCCACCTTAGTGGTATAAAAAAAGGTTTAGGACCTTAAGTCTTAATGTCCCGTGGCACCACTTCACTCGAAACAGGATTAGCTCCTATTGCTCAGTGACTTCGCCACTCTATTTTTTGGTCTAGCGGGATTCGATCCACAGTTACACGGGAAAGAATCGTTATAAAGGTACTCAATGTGGATATGGAATATTACATAAATGCCTCAAGTTTGGAACAATCATTTTGCATCAGGTATAGGGTATTGAATAGATGGATTAACGGGACTTTAAAGATTAATAACTAACTAAATGATCGCGCCTTAATAATATATCATATTTGGTGGCTTTTAATTGACAGCCGGCGACAATAACCTCCAAAAATATCACGTGGGCGTATCTGTAAATACATTATGCTGTTAGTCTAGCATATCTATTCCTCTCAACATACGGTTGGCAGCACGGTTTAGATATCCCTAACTGGAGGCAAAACTACTGCAAAGAAATATACCTAATTATGCCTACGGCGCAGTGTGCTACGATGACCGGTTACTATCAGGAGGGCCGTACTCTAGTTTGCCATATTTGTAGTATAAAAAAATATATACAATGTATTGTACTTTAGCTTAGTGGAAGAATTGAATAGGGAGAGGGAATACAAAATAGTAAGAATATTGTGTGCACAATATTCTTACTATTATTATGTATGAAGAAATTTATGATTTTAAATTAAGCAAAAGATGAGTGAAGTCTCGAAGAAGGAAGAAGAGAATGTTGGGGACGTAAAGAATTGTGATGGTTCCAGATTTGCTTTCGTACATATGCTAACATTGTTCCAGGAGTAATGTGTCTTGTTGTGCAAATATGTTCGTGTACAACGTATGGATGAACCGTTTATTTTATAATTATGACATTCGTCTTGGTGAAAAAATGTAATTATAGAACAGAAAAAATATTAAAATTTTGAGGCATTAATGTCGTGCAAAATATATGGCTTGGAGAAGTCTTTTTAGCAGAGCGCGCTGGCTGGTAGATGGCGCGCAAACAGAGAAGAGTGGTAGAATGCACTCAACCTACTCCGAAAGGTACTGGTGTGATAATGTCCATACATTTACGTACGTACATTTTGTTACCTGCAAACTGTACATAAAACAAATCCTGAAAGCTAATCCATCATCTAAAATCAGGTTGAATATACTAATAATGGCTGAATGTCTAAAACGAAGGATGTACGGTATTCTTAATTTAAATCAAATCAAATTTACGTTGAGTCCTTATTCCTACGACAATATAATAAATGCGAAAGACCTGATGTTTGTCCGAAAATTTAATTTAAATAAAAAATTATTAGAAGTCACGGGCAAAACCTATATCACCTAACATGACTCGCGAGTAAACCACATACATATTCTTAATGCAATCAATTATTTAAAAGCCGTTAAAAAGAACAAATGAGAGCTATCAAAACATAAATTCTCACTTACGGCGTTATCTCTAGTGGCATTGTTGAAATTATCAGGCGATAGGCATATCCAATTAAACATTTGGTGCCACTTGATAATAAAACTATCGCGAGTGCACTGCAAGGCCATACTCGTTAGCCTTTTAAAATATTTTGTTTCAGTTCTCGTTTTGTCAACTTTTGTTTGGTCAACTAATTTGAACCTTAAAGGAAAACAATTCAAAATAGTGCGTTTTTTTATAAATTACTCGTCTATGTTCTAAATTAAATTTTTAATTAAATATGGTGGGTGTCACAAAATTGAGACTTATCATTTCACAGTAACCCCTATGAAGGGCTTGATTACCGTATAAAAAAGGTTGTATATATAAAAAAATATATATACCCATTTATTTAAAGCCAACATTAAAACAATGGTGTTGATTCTGTTGTTCAAAATTACTAAACTTAACTAATTTGACAGGTCTAAAAAGTCTTGGTATCCCTTTCTAATGTGCGGCGTTAAATAAGGATGGCAATATTTTTAGACCTGTCAAATTAGTTAAGTTTAGTAATTTTGAACAACAGAATTGGCACTAATATCTAACTAGTGTTATTTTCTTATAAATAGGTAGGTACCTAAGTGTCACTAAATTTCAAATTCAAATACATAGATTTGAACTGAACGCCCTGGCTCAGTTTCAAAACAACAACTCTCAATACGAGGGCAATACATTTTTACAGCTTCATTTGCACTTCTACGTACACATGTGTGATAGAATAAAGCCATTCCGCGGTCATAACCAGGCCAGCCGTGTGGGCGACAAAGTAGCATACAGCCAAGAATTGGCCATTAACTGCGATAGTTGTCAAATTTAACATGACGCAATCCATGCTAATATTATAAATGCAAAAGTAACTCTGTTTGTTTGTTTGCTACCTTTCCACGACTAAGCGGCAGAACGAACTGTAATAAAATTTGTCAATGAGATAGATTTTAACCTCGGGAAGGCTAACTTTTGTCTCAAAAAATAATCCTTAAGGGGTGAAACAGGGATGAAAATGTATACCGTCTTAATCAGCTCAGTCAGAGTGCTCTTTTTACATAATTCAGTTTTTTTTTCTGAAGCCACGCGGGCGAAGCTGCGAGTCACAGCTAGTTTTATAAACAGGCGCCTGTGCATGGAGACAATCGTATGGCGCAATAACGGCGTCCCAATGAAATCTTTGCATTGCTTTCCATGCGCTTACATGAGAATTGCAATATCACAGGAATTCATAACATCATTCTGATACCAAAGGGCAAGGATTGGTCCTAGACACAATCGCAGTGCCAGGTATTTTACCCCTAAGCAACAGTGAATAAATATTTATAAGGTATTTTTACTTAATAGGTATTTAGAGGTGAAGAGCGCAGTACCATGTAGACATAATACTATTTGGACAAAAGTGACAAATTCCATTAGAGCAAACCACTTGGTCAACTAAAAATTCTACTGTTCTTAGTAGTAGGGGAGCCCACGATGCTAAATGGGGATTTACTCGAGCGCCATAGAGACCTATTAGGTTGCAAAGCATAGATGATAAAAAGAAAAAAATGTTATATAATATATACCTTTTCATCGGTGGGGGAAGCGGCTATAGATTTTTAAATATGTAAAAAAAAACTGTTGCATGGACATACTCGAGCGCGTCAGATATTGATAGCATCAATGTCCTACGTATTTTTAATAATGTACGTATGTTAATCTGATCATTTGCATGATGCGGGTGGTTGTACGTAAGGGTTAAAAATGAAAAAAAAAAAAATTAATCGAGCGCGTCAGATTTTCTAAGGGGGTGTTAAGTGCACCAAAAAAAGCTCTCATTCAATAATCTGACGATTTCGATTTGACGCAAACTCGCGGCCATTATTATAATGTGCAAAAAAAATTCGCCATTTTGAAATACTCAAGCGCGTCAGATTAAGATATATGTTGTTCATCTTATTGTTCTAGACGTGCTGTCTCATAATCTGACGATTATCTAAAGGGATTCGCCTAATCTGATTAAAAAACATTTTTTTTTTCAATTTTTTAAATCCTTGAACATAATTAATTGAGAAGCTCAGGAAATAGCATGCAAATAAATAAGTATGTTTTTTGAGTAGAATACTTGTATTTATAAGAAAATAATTTTAAAAAAATGACCAAAGGAGTAGAAACGCGAAGAGGGAAATATAGGTATCACCCAGCTGCACGCACTAAATTTTATCGACGATTTTTTATTATTTCGGCTTACGGAAATCGTCAGATTATATATTTTTCGTTATCCTTGAATTATTTCCTTCAAAATAAAGAAAAATTGGCTACGCTCGAGAATGTCGAGATGACGTTTTTTTTTACAACTTTGCTGCACTCCCCTTTCTTTACGTCACTTTCAAATTGTCAGATTAGTGGAATATACACTTTTTAGCATGTAATTAACTCACCTTACCTTAATCTGACGCGCTCGAGAATCTCTAAAGATCAATTTTTTTTTACTAATCTGATCCTTTATCCTTCACGGGCGGCTTTAAATCTTATGTCATAAGGAATATATTTTACAAGAATTAGGGTTCCACACAAATAAGACCCATGAACTTGTGAACAAAATCAGATTTCACGCGTATGAAGTCGCGGGCACAACTAGTTGAAATATATAACAGACTAGGGTCACTCTCTTTCTTCTATAACTGCAAATTGAGTTCCATCTTCGAACATTGTATAGGAAAAGGTAAACATACCAAGATCGACAATTTACGAAAAAAAACTGACCAAATTCTTAACTAAGCGTAAGACATTGAAAACTAGTAATTACCGATTCTGTGATGGCACCCAAAATAACCATATTACATAATCATGAGAACCAGTCAAACGAAGAGACTTTATATTCAATACATCACTGTATGATGTCATTAAATATATTTGTATACTGTAGAGATAGATATTGTGAAGGAGGATAGACCGATAGCTACATATTGGACCTGATTCCTCAGAAGCAGGTGTGACATGAGAAAAAGTGTCTTTATAATTTGATTAGTACTATATTAAAAAGCCTAATTTCCCTGTAAAATTAATGGCAAAGGATGGCAGTCAGATGGTATAATCGTAACTATAATATACATACTAGTTTCGGTTCTGATGTACACAATCACTATCTAAACTTAACTAATTTGGCAGGATAGTCATAGATAAAATTCACACACATGATAAGTAACTAAAAAGTCTTGCTATCCTTTTCTCATGTGCCGGGTAAATAACGATGGCAACACTTTTAAGTCTTGTCAAAATAGTTTAATGATCGGTGCCAATTCTGTTGCTCAAAATTACTAAACATAACTAATTTGACAGGTCTAAAAATATTGTCATCCTTATTTAATCCCGCACATGAAAAAGGGATAACAATATTTTTAGACCTGTCAAATTAGATAAATTTAGTCATTTTGAACAACAGAATCAACACCGATTTCGTACTACAGAATAAGCATCATTATTATAGCTAAATCGAATTAGATAAAGTAGCCCCTCCGACATGTATGGGATAAAGCCAGGGTACGGTGATCATGATTATAATGACTATATTTCCTTTACGATTAACTTTAGGTAATAATATGAAAGTTTTATTTATTTATGATAAATGTTTATGTTAGTTATACCGACAGTATTTTTAACCAAAGCAATTTAATATTTAATATGTCGGGGTTTCATGACTTATATTATTAACTTTTGAGTGTTCAATATTTTGACAGCTTCCAGCCGATATACACACGGACATATATAAATTAAAATGTATTAAAAATGTTCCGCTGGAGTGACTACTGACCAGTTTCAATATGTCATATTGTATGTTCGGATATAAACTGATTACAGTGTACAACAATACGAGCGAAACATGGACAGGTTACAAATGATGTCCGCGAAATTCAGATTTTATTTCTGACTCAGTATAGGTATTGTCCGGAGCATTGACACTGAAATTGTGTCCTTTTGTATAAAAAAAAAACAAGTATTCAGTTGAAACGACCGCAAAAAGGTGCCTAAATAGACATTAAAAAAGTAAAATTTAATATCAGCTCGGACGACCGCAGCAATTTCGTCCCAAAAATCCAATTAATCGTCCAGGTTCGACAAAATATAGTTTTCCTTTTATTTGTAAAAGAAATTAATTGCCTGTGTTACCCGTAGGTACTGAGCGGCTTTATATTTCGTGATATTTTAATAGCTAGCTCTTTCGACTCGCCTTAATATAATAAGCCTATGCTACTCAGTGATGATATAGGATAATCTTGGTGAAAGATTTTCTTTTTATAATATTAGTTGTACGTAGTATATTATCCACTCCAAGATAAATAATTAATTATACCCAAAGGAGAAATTTTATTATTTTTCAGAGAGTTTATAAAGGAATATTGTTGAAAATAAGAAATGTATCTCTTTTTTTAACTATTAAGTTTTTATCCAGCAATCATAATCTACAATCTCACCCATTTGGGTAGTTTTACACAAAGCGACGGCCATCTGACCTTTACTTTTTACCCATCAATATAGGTAACATCAAATAGTTTTTGCGATTCCTATAAGAAACAAAACAAATAACTAGGAAATAAATGTATATGGGCAGACACTTTAAAACAATTTCAAACCATTGAATTAAAGCGAATGTCGTTTTTGTTGCAAGAAAACGATGAATATTCGTGGACTACAAGCCCTGCCTAATCAAACACTAACATCTTAGACAGATACAAATGATCGTATAATTAGGAGCATTTGTATAATTATAGCTTTGTTAATTACACACATCATGCCTTGAACTTTTCCAATTCTAAACACAGCCTTTGATATCCCTGACTTCATTTGATATCATTTAAATGTAATTAACATTTCCGTGCTAATATGCATATTTTTGACACGGATATAATAAATGTTTTTAATCAAGTTCACTTATTTATCACGATGCGAGCAAGTTGGCTTAACTGTAAACAGCGTGACGAATCTTGCATACATCATAGTTGTGACCTTACCAAACATTCTTAGGATCGGCACTGGATCTACCAGATGTAGAATAAAATAATATATCTTCACGCCTTCCCATAAGGATCCCCGAAAAGGCAAGCAGAGGATTTACAACACCCACTTTCCACCGAAGACGATTTGGTGCCAACGTGACAAATGCACTTAAATTAGAAAAACTTAGTACACATCGATGGGATTCAAGCTCGCGCCGCTAGAATAGGCAACGCTTCATACACAAGGCCAGATTTTTTATAAAATAAAATCCTGTATTTTACAGGGAAACATCGTAGAATTAAGCCAGTTGTCAGAATTTCTTCTGACAGACATCTAACGAATGCCGAAGGTGCTAATTAAGATAATAAAGAAACTTGTATACCTATAAAAATAAATTCATTTGCGTGTGAGACGACTGTCGAATTCGTTAATTTTCAAGTTTTTCTAGAACGGTAAACGATTCTGAAAATTATTTCAGTAATTGAAAGCTACACTATTCCTGAGTAGCATAGGCTAAGGTTTATTTTTGTGCGGACTAAGTCACGTGCAAAAGCTAGTACGCCACAAAGGGCACTTAGTTTAGTTTTTTACTAAAACGTTAACTATTCTGTCTGTCAGTAAAGATTATGAATTATGTTAGAAATCGATTTCAGTCGATACAATGCCAGGTATCGATACAAAACTAATTACTTTCACACAAAAACCTAATTGAGTTATTACATCTTTGTTTTCTAATTAAGAGGATGACTTCATTCTGTCTGTCTGTCTGTTTAGCGTAGTTGAGTTCGATGCTATTGACCTTGTTGGCTTAACAGTAAATAAATAAAGATGTTTTATAGTGTCTTAAACGACGGATGTTGAATATAAATAGGTTATTAGTGTATTAAGTAATAACTAATTACGTTATAGTAAATGAGAAGCGAACGCTAATTATTTGATCTAGCGTTGCCACTATCGATAAATCTCTCAATGACTATTTAACCAGTGACCATTAGCTCAGAGTAGATAGTATATTACGTACACCATAAGTAAGTTTATCAATATTCTCGATAGCGTAGCGACTATATTCTACTATCTGATTTGCAAGTTAACCATCAATAGTGGATCTCCAGCAATTAGTATTTTTATCGATAGTGCTAGCGACACTATCGACAGTTTTAGACTATCAAAAGTATCAAATCGTTGCGACTATTCTCCTAACAGATTTCAATTTATTTTTTTATACCACTAAGTTGGCAAACAAGCATACGGCCCGCCTGATGGTAAGCGGTTACCGCAGCCTATGGACGCTTGCAACACCAGGTGTATCACTCGCGCGTTGCCGACCCTTAAAAATTCAAGGAACGAAATAAAAAGAACCACAGGATAAAGGATCGGAGTAACCAAAAATGGGATATAGTTGCCGATATCCAATGTAAACCTTCACACAAATATGTAATACACTTTGATTATATACTTATATAATCATAAACAAGACTTCCGAATACTTAAATAGTGTAAAGATAACGTCATCCAATATAAAGATAAGTCTAAAAGAATTATAATCTGAATCACATGCAAAAATTATGGATACACCATATTATTGGCACTCAATGTTACACCCAGCATTAATGTTTGTCATTAAGTAAAGACACAATTAATATTTTTACTATAATATGCCTACTTTAAATTTTAATTATGATTATTTTTAAACGACAGTTTTATTCTTAAATTATATTATTTTATCGTCTCGTCTACTAGTATCGACAAGCATCGCCATCTATCGGTATTACGTCAAACTAACGGTAATATAAATTACATAAAGCAAAACATAGTTACAGAAAAGTAAAAGTAACTTATGTATCAACTTAGTTCAAAGCGCCGTTTGCCTGCGCGGCGCTAGAGTTGCTACATGCGTGTGCGCGTCTTAACGGGCATTAAATTATCATCAATGCAAATAAGTAAACCTCTATGAATTTTGTAATGGTTTAATTACAGAGTGAGGAATTCTTTACGGGGAAAATTTATTATTATTGAAAATATAGTTTTATTTGATTAAACATATATTTATTTGAAAGCTGCATAGTTTATTTTTGTTTGAATTCCGTATTTCATAGTCAAACTGAGATGAAGTGACAGCCATTTTTTTGATCGTAAAAGTATAGTATTCAAATTGAATACCACCCTATCGCGAAATACACCGTTGAGGTATTTTAAATATTGATAACGACATACAGACGTACATTCCAAATTTAAGAAAAAGGAGAATTGATGATTACCTTCGTATCCATGATATAAGTTTGTAAACGAATAAATTATATTATATATGAGAATCTAATTGATAATTGAAATGATGTAAAATAAATTACTAGTTTAAAAACCTACAAAAATACACTTTCAAATTTCTGATGTTATTGTTATGCAAATTTTCAAAATAATCAGACGTCTTGATAGCAGTAAAAACTATGTTGACAGATTCTGTACGGGACGGCGACGGCGTTAGTTTTAAATTAGTATAATAGGTTAACAAATAATAATAAATAATGTCCCTTTGTCCCGATAGATTTGCATAGAATTAATAGACATAGGATCGAACAAAACAGAAAGTTCGAGAAAGACCAAAGTCCACCACCAATTAGAAAGAGAATAGACAAAGACAGGAATAGTCCTGCGTCCTGATTAGTCGGTTCGGACTTTGGTCTCGATGGGACCGCCGCTAGATGTAAGCCACTTGGCACCCATAAATATAGCGCCCGATGGGCGACCAGGGCAGTTCAATTTTGGAATAGTTCGGATCAAGTAAATAGTGAATAGTAACAGTTGAACAGTTAACAGAGCAGTTCGATTTTGGAATAGAACAAGTAAACAGTGACTTGTAATAGTTGAACAGTTAACAGTGAGAATTTTGTATACAGTCCAAGATAATAGTATAGTTTTAAATAGTGTGAATATTGTATCCTTCTTCAGAAATAAATAACTGAGTGTCGTAACTCTGCATCGTTTGACTTCTATCTACACCAGCACCCAAATATACGTGGATCGAACCCGTACAGATTCCGTTACATTAAAACAGTGTTTTTCAACCTTTTTCATGACACGGCCCCTTCCGTATAAAGAAATATTTCATAATTAGGATAAATACACAGCTAAGTTAAAACGATTTTTTTATACAAATGATTATGTCCTTTAGTTAACATTTTTGTTCAGAATTATTTTCAAACTTTATTTTTTGTACTGCAGTAGCTTTCCTAACAGTTTGCAACTGCCCTATTAGAAGCTTCGCGACCCACGGTTGTAAAACACTGCATTTATAGATAGATACATACACATGTAGGTATTATAAGCATGTTAAAAACTTACCTTTCTCGTTTCTTCTTCTTCATGGTGCTGGTGCCCCGGATGGTCCTGTACAGTGTCATCATCTTAAGCCTTCTGTCACTAATCACTGGACACTGAACACTAATCGCAATAGTACACTGCGTCAGATGACACTTGGCACTAATCACATTATATGAACACTAAATTGATTTATCACTTCACCTCACTTGATTTATCTGAAAAAAGAAAGAATATAATTTAATATACTTTTTAACTACATATCATAAACCATCTCTTCGCTTTCGCCCTCGACATCATGACGATGATGATGATGCCCTAAACCTCTTAAATGTTTTTTTATCTATAGAGATAAATACATATTTCAAATATTTTCGCATAGTGTCAAAATACCTCAACCATTTTGTAGCGCCTGAGAGCAGTTTATGAAATAGAAGTAGGATTGAAGTAGTTACACACCCGTCAGTGGGGCGTCCGTCGTCGACTTGACCGGTTGTTGTACCAATAACCGAAATGAACATCTTCACTTTACATTATATTTCAAAGGTATTTGATTTGCGTACATATTGGTTTTAGAGAGCTATTGATGTCCCACTGTTGGGCAAACACCTCATTTTCCTTTCTCCAGTCAAACTAAACTTATTTTCTGTTGGTTAAAGTGCAGCCTACACTTACTTTACCTAGTTATTTACACTAACTGAAACTGATAGAGGTTATTGGCACGAATCGAGCAGTTAGGATATGTTTTTTAGTGTTGTTTTTTTATTTAGTCTGGAGAAACTAGGAAATTAATAACTGGTAGTTGTAAGTCATAAATAAATAAAGTGTGCACAGATAGTCCTTAAGTATTCGGTTGCCATTACAAAAAAAAACAAAATGAACTGTAACAAATATTGGAAACATTACCTATACCATTATAAAGACCTTATTCAACGTAAAAAGTAATATTTAGAAAAGCCTATTTGAATGCGAGGTCTGTGCCGGTAGCAGGAACATTGTCGACAACGTTTTCGTATCGCCTTCGACTATTTTTGTATTGAAAAATGAACAGCGCTGCGGCGGTGAAAAGTGAAACTAAAAATTAGTATCACAATTTTGACATTTCGCGAGTTACGTTTTCGAATACGTTGTCGACAATGTTCCTGCTACCGGCACTGTAACAAACTGGCATCTCGGAGAACTTTTCACTCATAAAATATTAATGAATTCGGTGTAGAGATAATTGTGCCCAGTGCGCGTGCATTTGAATAAACACAGCGCACGCTTGTAATGTCTGATATTTTAATTACTTTATACCCAGCGTCTGATAATTGTACATGATCCTCGAGCTAATAACAAAATCGTGTTTATATACGTATTTTTTACAATACGCACGTGGCAACAAAGTAAACTGGTATTGTAGTAAATTCTGTTGTTGAAAATCACAAAACTAATTTGACAGGTCTAAAAAGTATTGCTATCCTTTTCTCTTGTGCGGGGTTTAATAAGGATGGCAATACTTGAAGACCTGTCAAATTAGTTCAGTTTAATGATTTTGTACAACAGAATTAGCACCATTGTGTGAATACCTAAAAGCTAAAATGTATAACTATATCTATATATAAAATTAAATTTGTAACGTTAAAGAAATAACCTTTTCCTAAATGCATAAGAAAGAATATCCGTAACTGAGATGGCTTATCTCAGAAACGGCTGGGCCGATTTTAACGGGACTTTCACTGGCAGATAGCTGATATTACAAAGCGTAGCTTAGGTAACTATTATTTTAGCAAATACTTTTGGTTCCTTACAAAAAACCTATATTATTGTGAACAAAATTAACTCCACGCGTACGAAGTCGCGGGCAAAGCTAATACATAATATATTTTGTTTTACACCCTATTTGTTGTCTGTCAATAATCCTTGTTAAATCCCAACTTGAACTTTGACCTTTAGCGCGGTTTAACTTCATTATTCAATACAAATTATCGAAGAGTTTTTCAATCGTTTTTTCTATGGCGCAGATTGTTGGAAGTTTATTTTGTTTTTCCTATAGTCAAGGTAAAGTTGTCTGGATAAAACTATATTAATATATGAACTTATGTATTGATTAAACACAGATCTTGTGTTCTTAAATCTGTTATTTTATATTGGATACATTTTTTGCATACCAATGTTTACATATCTATCTGCGCCTTAAAGGCTTTGTCTTAGTTTAACTACGTGCGCATGCACTTAAAAAACAAAAATATTGTGTACTAACATTTTTACCACACGTAAGTATCAAGAAATAATTTTATTCTCATGTTGGGTAAACTCAAACTCAAACTCAAAATGGTCTTTATTTGACTAGACTTCACAGACAAGCACTTTACACCGGATTCGGAAGGCCTTTTTTTGCGGAGAAGAATCCGGCAAGAAACTAAGCGTGGTAAAATTGAAGCACAAACTTAATTATAGAATTCAACAAACAACTATTTATTCATACAAAAGTCACTAATCAAATCAGTTATAACTACATACATAATTGATTAATTCGGTGGAAGTGTTAACATCCGCATGGATTTCAGGAAAACATTACCTCATTTCCTGGATGCAGTTGATGTAAATTATACATAATTTTTATTATGAATTAATATTTTGCTTCTCGAATTTGTTCAAACACGGTAGTATATGAAAAATGTATCTTTATCTATGGAAAAACCTGTCTGTAATCTTTAGGCAATCAGATATTTTATAAAACAGGACCCAGGGAACATGTATCGGTTTTTTATACCACTAGGGTGGCAAACAAGCATAAGGCCCGCCTAATGGTAAGCGTTTACCGTAGCCCTTGGACGCTTGCAACACTAGTATCTCGCGCGTTGCCGATCCTAAGCCGTTAATAATTATAAGCTAGTGCAGTACGAAGTACCCAATTTCATGATATTAAATTGAACTATATGCGTCAAAGAGCTGTTATTATTTTTGTAGTTTACGTTGATCGTAAAGTCGGTTACTCTAATAAACAAATTGCACTTGTTTCATAACCAACCTGCTGGCCAAACAAGCCAGATATCCATCAAACCACAAACTGTGGTAAATTTTCTACACAGTTTAAGTAATATTGTGACGATATGTGACGTCATTGAAGTGATTAAACAAGAAGGGCTAACATAATAAAACAGAGTAGTTCCGTATAATTACTGAGTTTTATATACAGTGTATGTACCTATAGCGAAGTTTGAAATATCTTACATATGCATAGTAAAATCTACAATAATAGTAGTTTTATTTTAGAACAAGTTGATTATACATTCACTTTGAACTTTCCAAATCCATCAACCAATATTCATATTCTTTGATAACGTGAGAAATATTTTCGTGAAAGCCTAGACAGCGTTATTAGATCTTTCAGAATCTGTGAATCAAATGGAGGCGTTTTAGTAAGATAAATCAGGAAAATGCAAGCGGTTTAAAAATATTTACCATAAATATCAGTGACAAAATTTTAAAATATATGCTCGTAATAAACCTCCATATTGAGAACAAAGCGCTTAAAACAAACTTGTATATACCACTTCCTTTTATCGTCAATCAATTATGAAGTTACCCGTTACATCGACCTACGTTCTAATAACGGCCTGCAGCTATCCATTGGTGGTTTTCATCGCCAATTATTTGGATTAACTACTGGAAAATACGCTAGGATTTCACTCTTTTCTGTTTCCAAACATTGAACAGTATCTACATACTACGCTACGGCTACAATTACTGCATAAAAATAAAGAAAGAAATAAATAGAAATTGCTTTTTATTTGTGAAACATAAGATAAATCCTATACTATGTACTTATTTGGGGCTAAATTGAACAGTATGTTTTTCTAAGAGGATCATCATAGACATACATACAATAATTCAAAGTCCCTTCGAAATAGGCAGAGAGTATAGAGCGCCATTTAACTCTCGGCTTGCACTCTTTTTCTTCATATACATACATACATTCCCGACAGTTCCGAGTACTCTCTACCTTTAAAAAACATTAAAGACTGTTACTTAATATTAGTAAGAGTCATAAGTGGAACCAACTCTGACAATTCAGTGGTTACACTCAATATTAATTATCAAATCGGTTTTTAGATCCAACGATCTGATTGATTGGATCCGCATTGATTGCTTTGCACTTTCTCTGTCTAAAAGTTGCTAGACTTGATCTACAGCAAATCAATTTAACGTGTTTCAAAACAAACTTAAATTGGGTGACGAAAGGCTTTTCTGTTCGCCCTGTAATGTTATTCAATTTGTAACACTCTCTTACGATATAACATTGTAAGTTTTACTAGTGTGGGGACAAAATTAAATAACATTTGACTTTTCTCAATGTAAAGGTTGAAAAGTTATTTGGACCCACTCCCAGTACATGTATAGATAATGATACTGCCAACGTGATATGCACTGCGAAACATATTTCACAAAAAAACGGTAAAAAATATCTGTATCTTTAACCAGAGTACCTATAATACTTGTCTAGGGCAAACTACAGCCAAATTTTAGTGGAGTTGTCGTTATTAGTTTACAGATAGAGTCGGCAGCGCGCGGGTGATACCCCTGGAGTTGCAAGCGTCCATAGGCTACGGTAACCGCTTACCATCAGGCGAAAGTCTGGTTGCAAGTAGTGGTTTACAAAGTACCATCCATTAGACCAAACATACAATACAAACTTAAAATACATATGTAAGTAAATACGTAATGGCTTTACACCACAATTACTCAAATGGCATGTATCTTTGGAAATTTTGCAACTAAAGTGAGTAACTGAACAGTTTTGCAATCAAGTCTGCTCAAGATCTCACTGTTAGTGAGTCACGATCGAGTCGGGCCAGTCCAAGTATTAAACATCGTTTATTACAAAGCTATGCGTAAAATTTGACTGGTTTCTCCAGTTTTACTGGTAAAATATTGGAAATATGCGATGTTTATAATGAAAACGAAATGTTTAAACTGCCAACAGTCAGATGATCGAAAGTTATAGAAGAGTCATAATGTACAGTTGTACCCTCAGCTGGAGAGGTCTTGAGTTACATCCTAAGATGACCTAAAATCGAGACATTTCCATGTAAGCAGTGGTGGCCTTTTACTTGAAGCGACGGCCTGTCATCTGATGGGCCCAGGTTCAAACCCCAGCCTGTAACAATGAGTTTCTCTAAGCTTAAGTACTAATTAATCCATGAGCTTTTAAAAAGAGGGGTAGGGTGATTTGGGATTTCCCGTAGATTTTCCCATTTAAATTGGAACCGCCCGACTGGGGACTGTACCTCCACCTTACGGAAGACCGCAGTGAAATAACACTTCTTTATGTAGTAAAAATGATCTGAAGTTAAGAATTGTTCGTCCGTTAGATTTGATTTGAATAAGCCTTGGGAACGACCGTTTCATGAAGGATAAAGACGTTCGTTTATTGATTAGTGTCTAGCCTTTTTAGCGTTTCCGTTCCAATTGATTCAGGACAAAACCACTTAGAATCCTTTTATTTTTCCAGTAAGTATATAACTAAAACGATGTTGATCTGAGGGTATGTTATAAGTGTGTGCCAAATTTATTCAAATACCATCGTATGAACGAGTGTCAAATATCCACATCTTTGAAAAATAGGATAGAATAGTCGGCTTTAGTTAAAATAGCGAACTAGGTCGTTGATGAATAATAATTAGGTCTTCTGCATTATAGTCGGAAAGACGAATATGAAATCTACAAATACGCAAATCTAGTAAGGTTGACTAATAAACCATATCATGGCATTAGCTCCTGACTATATTATACCTAAATTACTTCTTAATTCAAATGCCTAATTCGTAATTATTTATGAGCTGGCAGAAGTGTGACAATCGCCTACGTTATGCCCATTGTAGTCATGATTGCAAATTATCACAATTTAGGACACCATTACCGCTATCTGAATACCATTTTCAAGATGGTCATAAAATATAAATCTTTCAAAAGGCTGCCTAGAACCGAATACGTGCACGTAAACTTAGCACGTAACATTAGGCCCTAAAGGCCAATTTTGTGTGTCACATTTAGTATGCAAGGAGCGTCATCGTATCCTGAATCCATGATCGGAATTGAATTTATAACCATTTGCTTTGAACTCTTGTACCAAATACTTTCTTCTGCTAAAGGGGTCTTATTTATTTGGTGTTGTGTTTCTAAGAATTGCATCACGGCATCAAAGGAAGTGAAGGTTGACATTTTTATACGTAGGTACTAGAGGAAGTCCAACAGAATGTTTCGTCAACCTTGTTCAGATACCAATTTCTTTTATAAGCGAATGAGCTATATGGATTTTTAAATCTATTAACAGTTTCTTAGACCGCGTATAGGCAAGCGTGGGGTAGGACGCCCCCCGGCTAGATGAAGCGACGACCTGCGCACTATAGCTGGGAGGTAGTGGATGAGGAGAGCTGAGGATCGAGCTCAGTGGCGCGCCATGGGTGAGACCTACGTCCAGCAGTGGACTGCGATAGGCTGATGATGATGATGATGAACAGTTTCTTTAAATAAATAATACGAGTTCAATCAATAATAATAGTAGCCCATTTATGAAGATAAATTTTCTTGGACTACGCTTTTTATCTTTAACGAATCTCATGAGCTTTACATCTATCCTTTACCTACGCCAGTATCTTTTTTTATAGCACGAATGTGGCACGAAGGCATACAGCCCGCCTCACAGTAAGCGTCCACCGTAGCCTCTGGACACCTCACCTCTAACGCACCACCAGCCATATTATCTATATTATCGGAGGACTCATTAAGCTAAGATCCTCGAAGAGCTCTGGAAACCGTACTCATCGCAGAACCACAACACTACCTAAATCTTGATCCAGATTGATTTAATTACAACTACACACGTATTGTCCATTGATAAGAGATTGTGCCGACATCGTAAACGTGTCGTGGTAGCATAAACAACTTTGTATTACCAAGTCGTGTTGCTTCCGCAGTTTATAGATATCGTGATTTTGGACTGCAAATAAAGGTAGTGAACATTAGCAAATTCAATACGAACAAAGTATACATCAAAGTAGTGTTTTTTATATCGCCCGTCTTTTCAAATAGCGAATCCCTAAACTACACTTCACTCTTGTAGTGAAAGTTCCTGGTACTAAACTAGTGTGTTGTGGACTTGTGACATTATATTAGATATGATTTTCGCTTTCGACACATCAGCTGCGCAGTGGCACATTGTACGGTAATTTTGATATTATGGAAAATAAATCGCTGCTATCTTGACAATGGTCATTTTGTCATTATATACCGTCAGCACAGACAAGAAAAGTAATCGTGAGATTTTTTCGGTCTAAAGAAATTTTGTATTTAAAATTCACGCCTAAACAACAAGAGTAGGTAGGGAGAGAATGACACCAGTAAATAGTAAATATTCACTTTTTTTAATTTACGAGTACTATGGCATCAAACAGTCAGACTAACAATTTATACATTGTTTTCTTCACATAAATTTCTGACCATAAGCAAGCTATTTTCTCTTGTGGTCGCGCCTGTCTATATCTAATTGCCACTGTCATGCGTGACACTACACTGCTCTCGTGTCTAAACATATAGCACTACATACTTGCCGTTAAATTGTATTGGTATTACCTTCATATAATATTAAATGTTATTACCAGTAGCACGAATCGAGCAATAAACCAATATCTAATGCTATCGATTACTTTGTTATAATACCTAGCGAATGTTAAATAGAATGAACCATTCAATTTTCAAACTGGTTCTTACGTTGCTTTCTGTACATGGTTTCCATTCGGTCACTTTCGATCATTCATACTCATACTGCGAGTTGCACTTACGCAACAGCGGCGCATCTGCAGACGATCAACATTCCGTTCGATTTTCGATTTCAACCGCAGCGCCAAACGGCTTAAATCAAAAGACGAATTAATATTAGATTGTTAAACAAGGTACTAAGAGTCACCCATTGTAAACAAAAAAAAAAGAAGGGAGTACATAGAAACCGAGTTACAATGGGTTTTAGCGCCGTGCGAAAAAAAATCCAATAAATTATAAAAAAAAATATTATATAATAATAAAAAATCAGTGAGCAATGTGGTACCTACTATTCTGGATAGGTATCGAGTTGGCTTGGGCAAAGAATATCGATATAGTATTTTTTTTCACCCGATAATTAATGACAGGTACTGTATAAAAATACAGATATTAAAAAAGTCGATTAAAAATAATCGATATACTTATATCGATATAAAAAATCAATATAAAAATGTATATAAATATAGATACGATAAATATCAATGTCAAAAGTATCGATTTTAAACATCAACATAAATTATCTATACGAAAAATGGCGATATATTATTTATATGCCCATCCCTACTAGCAGTACCAGAGCGGGTAGCAAGAACATTGTCGACAACTTAACTCGCGAAATGTCAAAATTGTCATACAAATTTTTAGTTCCACTTTTCACCGCCGCAGCGCTGTTCATTTTCCAATACAAAAATAGTCGAAGGCGATACGAAAACGTTGTCGACAATGTTCCTGCTACCAGCACTGATACAGGACATAAACATAGATTTAGAATACCCGATTAGAGTATTCTAAATCTATGGGCATAAATTAAAAGAATATTACTTTTTCCCCTAGAACAGGATTTTCTATTTTTTCCCCGCTCTAGAACATTACAATGACGAACTTTTTGAGCATGAGGAGTGAAAAACCTTTTTTTATAATGTTTTTAACATTGTATTAAGGTTTTTTTCTTGCAACGAGAATAATCACGTCCTTAAAACTGTTGTCTTTCGACCTCGGCTGGCACGAAATTCACATGTTTGCTGAAGGTGTGCCTTAGAAACGCCAGAGGCTTGACACTGATAGATAAATATTTAAACACACAGATTTGTTAAGCTATGCAATGAGAGTTACTATTGGAATGATACTCACTCGGTGAAATGAGAAGCGTGATATAAATAATTTTTCACTATATAAAATTGCATAGTTAATGTGATACGTTATTACATATCTCTGTTTTTTAATAATTTTAATTATAATTACTATAATATATCTTCACGCCTTCCATAAAGGGTCCCCGAAGAGGTAGGCAGAAGCGTTACAATAACCACTTTCCATCGAATATAATTTGGTGCCAACGTGACAGATGGTGAGTCCGTCGCCACCTCTTAGGCACTACATGCGTCCTTGAATTCCTTCTCACAAGGTTTTCAATTAATTACCTCGTTTATCAATAAATTTTTTTCACGATAAACACGATACCAATTACTGTTATTTTATTAACTGTGAATAAATATATATTTCCTTGAGCTTCAAATAAGTATTGAGACACATAGAAACATCGTTTTTAAAGCTTTTCACTGCGTGCAACCATACGATGTACTGTTTCGACATAAAATGGTAATTTGCCGTGTCATTTGTTTAACATTGAGTTTTAAAGGCCTTCAATGAATGATATTTGCGTCTCGTCTTAAAATATCTATTTGTTTCGTCAATTTTACTAGGAGTGAGCTCTTTTGTTAATTTTTTATACCTCGAAGGTGCCAAGCAATCTTTCGGATCGGCTAGTGGTGAGCGGTCACCGTCGTCTATCTCAGCTTGAAATACCAGAGGTGTCTAAAATACGCGTTGCTAGTTACATTATTGGAGAGGACTCACTGCGCTAGCAGCGTAAATGATCCTTATTGCCTGCTCGAGGATCTCTGGAAAACTTACCGCAGAAACACAACACTACATCAGAGTTTAGAGTTCTGTAGTTTTATTAGGCTGCGATCTTCTGAAAGGTGAAGGTACAATACTCAGTTGGGCGGGTCCACTTTTTTAAATTAAATTCGCTTTTCATGTAATAGTGTTGCCATGTTTAATTTAATGGGCATAAGAGAATTAATAAATAAACCAAGATGATTTACAATCTTTACTCATCATTCTTCAGTTCTTATCCCGTATTATTAGGGGTCGACGCAATATGTATTTCTCTTCCATCCTTCCCCATCAGCCGTAATCTCTATATTCACTTCCTTTCTAGTTATGTCATCTTCCACACAGTCCATCCATCTTTTCTTAGATCGACCCCTTTACACCCATCCACATTTATACACCAACATACAGTCTATACAATAGGTCCGAATAAAAGTTGTACTGTACCAACGACCTTATACTTACTAGTATGAAGGAACTAAGAAGTCAACAGACAGAGAGTTGACTGTTCCTGATGACGTTTTCAAATGCTCGTATGATGAGGTTGATACAAATAGAAAGTGATCCTAATGACTTCTGTGAATAATGCTACTTAGCTGCTAATGCTAAGGCATTAGTGACTTCTGCCACTAGACTAGAAGGTACATAATTTATTGCTAGCACAGCGTATTCTAGACGACAACCAGAATTGTGAGCAGTGTCTACCTAATTAAATAATTACATTTTAATACCACGACGACGGTACGTGTGGTTTTGTTTTTAATTGCCTTAAATATGCAACGAAAGTGAGTAGAAACATTCTTAATAAAAAAGAAGTGTGTTCTTAATTTGTAACGGAGTTGGTTATTAAGATACAAATCTAACGCATGCGCAGACTAAAGGAAATTTCACGTATTTTTAAGGGTTTATTCTAGTTTCAGTAGTAGTTAATGGCGCCAACACTCACATACAAACACATAAATAGAGATACGGTTAAAAAGTTCAAATTGCTCCGGAATCATCCGGAGCAGCAATTTGAACGTTTTTTACGTACAAACAATACTGATGTATTGTTTGTACGTAGTATATTATCTGCTCTGAGGTATTGTTTATAGTTCACGTAGCAATCATTTCTTTCAAAAATATTTGATGTACAGTTTTCCCTCGTAATTATTTTTTTATCGATACAAAATTCACACAATTTAAGTGGCAGTTTGTAATGTCAAAACTAGCTGGGCTAGCGACTACAAATTTATTTTGCTTACAATTTCATGAGGACTTTGTTGTGCGATACCCTCATATTTTTTCCAAAATAAAAGTAACGCAAGTTAAACCTTATAGTATCAGCTATATGCTAATGAAAATCCCGTTCAAATCGGTTGAACCGTTCGAATATTGTACACAATTACATGGATTTTTTATTTGCTGCGCGGAACCCTAATTATATTTATATATAAAGAAGACCTTAGGCTATTACCCCATCTCATCTCCACCTTAGACCTTGGAAGCCTATAAATAAAATCAACCGATTATGCTAATGAGAAATTTGCATAAAAAAATTAATATACCAAGAATACCTTAAATTCGCAAGAATGACTCATATATTACAATATACATTTGATCATACCATATAAAATAAAATAAACTTCATATTAAAGCAAGATTTTACGCAAAATTTTACATTGTGATTTAATTTGCATAATTGACTTAGCATGACATAATAATGATAAAGATGAATTTATTTACTGAGGTCGTGCCTAATGCTAAATGATGCCTAACTTTAAGTTCCGCATCGCATTTTTTAGGCATGTATCTTTCTACGATTATTTTTTTATCAAAATATTCTATAATAATTTCGATGTCTTAAATGCGAAAGATTGTTTGTTTGTTTACTTACCGCGCCTCTACACAACCGATCTTCATGGAATCTTAAGAGTGGTAGGGCGATTTGGGATTTCCCATTTAAATTAGAGCCGCCCGATTGGGGACTGGAGACCGCAGTGAAATAACACTACTTAATGTAGTGTTGTGTTTCTGCGGTAAGTAAGGTTGCCAGTGCTCCACGAGGATACACTGGGCAGGGGCAGGGATACAGTAGTAATGCTGCTAGCACAGTGAGTCCTCATCAACAACGTGATTGGCAACCCGTTAGTGATACCCCTGGTATTGCTAGCGGCTACAGGCTACGGTGACTGCTTACCATCAGGTGGGCCGTATGCTTGTGTACCACCTTAGTTGTACAAGAAAACCCGCATTTTGTCAGGGGTAAGGAAAACTAAATAACCTTTCATCCCTACAAACAGAAAATTTTAAAACCACGTGAAAGCAGTGGTGAGAGGTAGAAATGTTTTTGAATATATTTTCCTGGAGCCACTCGGTCGCAGCCGGGGCAAAAGCTAATATTATATGGTTGGATGGAAGTCAGTCACCTTCTCTTTGATCACAGCACTTTATCTGAAAAGCCTAATTTTCGGAAGGGCTAAAGTAATTGTTGAAAAAAAGCGGGTATCTACATAAAATGCGTCTCTTAAGGCTACACACAAAATGATAAAAATGAACTAAATACGAAGTAAATACGGTAGATATTTAGAAATATTGCTTCTTTATTTAAATCATTGAATTGAATTCTGAGAAAATATGTTTACCTAATATATTATATTATTTATATAATTGCAGGTAGGCATCTCGATATTTAAATAAAACTAATAAAATATATCTTTTTATTATAACTCCGTGGATTATCCTCTAGTTCAATTATGTCTAATTGTATAAACATCACAATAACTCACCAATGAAATAAATATCCAAAGCAATTCGTTTGTATTTTTTCCTTCGCACAAAATCACTTCACTGGCACTGCACGTCAATAGAAAAATTACACAAAATAAAAATAAAAATGTCATAAGCACACTCGAATATTTTTAAATTTCGAAGTCGTATTTATAGTAGCTTATTTTTTTATAAAACTTAATAGTACAAGGAATAAGATTGAAAATCGCGTGGTAAGTAGTATGTTCGAAAGACGCGTGTTCGCAGCGTGGTGCTTGCCGCTATTTTGCGCGCACCTGTGATCGAAGCCGAGGGCCGTAAGTGGGTGACATAGAATTCAGGTAGACAGGTTTCCTTTTCCAAATTGTAATTTTCTTTTTTTTTTGGCCGATCATTAGGCACTGAGTCCCAGGTATTAGGAATAAAACGTAGTCCTTAAAATCGAATAAATTAAGATTTAAGAATATAAATAATATTTAAGTCAATTTCAAGGGGTCTAAAAGCTGCTTCTAGAAGTTAGTTAGTACTTTACTGACCTTGACAAGTTTGGCAACATAAAAATTTGGTCCTCACATTACACAAAGTATAATTCTAATCAATATATTAAATTATTACGCTGACATTGGTACCGATTCTGTGGTACAAAATCACTAAACCAAACCAATTTGACAGGACTGAAAAGTATTTCCATCCTTATTTAACCCCGCACATGACAATGGGATAGCAAGACAAGTTTAGTTTAGCTATTTTGTACAACAGATTCGACACCATTGTCTGCATTGCTAAAATAATTACTGTCTTTAGGTAAGCGCCCAATCACAACAGAAAAAATAAAAGACATTTAAGCAATAAAAAAAAGATTTAATGAGCGGCCATAGCTAATAAAAGCTAGTCTAACCTTACTTTAATTTCTCGCGGTCGTCTAACAAAAGCGTCTTCTCTGTGACCCCAATGTGACTGAAGGCCGCACACCCACAATCAAATCACAAAGACCTACTACAAAGTCAATGCTAAGCACTTTAATATTAATAGACAGACGGCATAGACTCTATTAAGCATTTTTTTAATTTTTGAAAATCAAACATACGGCCCGCCTGCTGGTAAGCGGTTCTCGTAGTCTATGGACGCTTGCAGCACACTTAACTCGCGGACCCTAAAATGTAATAATTAGCATATCAAGAACCACAGCCCAGAGTTTTGGATAGGTACAGCTTCTGATTTCGCGGCAAAACCAATCGCCTCATATCCACGTGTTTGGTCCATTACCTCGAGTCCTGTAAGAGAGCTGTCAAAGACATTTTCGTTGTTTGGTATGATGATGGGAACTGAGCTCATAAATAACTGTCCTTTTCAAAACCATTCTTCGTCTTTATCTTTGCTTCCTTCATGCTTCTTAAACAAATGCAATCAGTCCTCTTCAAGATATTTTTTTGCCAGAGTCGAACTAAACATAATTATTTTAATAATAAATTAAAGTAGGTATTTCTTCATTAAAACTAGCGAACATTGGATAAAATTCTTGATATAATATTCTCTTGACATTTTGAAGATTTTCCGTTCTATGTAGTTTCATTGCATAATTTAATAAAAATGAGAAATTATTGATTATTTAACAAAACACAGCGAGCAAAATTATTGTGAAATTGATTTCCTGTTTAAAATTGTAATAAATGGTAAACAATTCATTTTATGACTTAACTATAGCTGCATCCTGCGATTTATCCTCTCTATTATGTATTGCCACCGTAGTGATTTCTCGGCTACTGTATTACATAACCACCTTCTTTTAAGGGGTAAAAAAACTATGTAATTAGCAGATCTACGAAACTGTCAGTAGAATGCATAACACTAGCATTTTAATGCATCACGACAATATTGAGAAACTCGATATTTCTCTTACACTCGACACTAGCAAAAATTACCCTTGAAGAGGATTGATTGCCAAAATTAGGGAGAAACTGTTAGTTTGTCAGTTTATGGAGATTAATAAATTTGTTACACGTCATGAATAGTTTGGAATAGATTAAAATACAATGTAAATCTTAATAATAGTTTAATACGAGGATCCGGCGCTCTAAGCTTGGCATTACGCCCCCACAGTGCTACAAACATTCAATGAGACCACTTCAAGCTTTTTAAAATACAAACTTTCCCCCGACTTCGCCCGCGCAGCCTTAGTGACTCTAGGGTCGACAGCGCGCGAGTAATAACCCCCTGGTGTTGCAAGCGTCCATAGGCTACGGTGACCGCTTACCATCAGGTAGGCCGTACGCTTGTCTACCACCTAGGTGGAATAAAAAAAATGTTAAAATAGCATTCATGATGGCGATATTTTTTTTAATCGGTCCTATTCTTTTTGAGTTTATTCATTGCAAACAATAAATACAAACATATAAAAATAAAACTCCTAAAATATTAGTAGGTAATGGAAAATCGAGTAAGATACTATAATTTGAGTTAGTAAAATAAACTACACACAGTTCAAAACAATAGATGTATAAGTTTATTGTGCGTTTGGTTTACTACCCATCCTATTTACTTAACTACACGGAAATTAATAGATTGGAACCTGTGCACTTTCGGTTAAATGTCCGTTAATGGTAATTTGTAGTATCGTTTCACGCTTTCCTTATAATTGCGATCGCACACGTAATTTATGTGTTGAGTGCTGTCAGGTGTTGAATTGGAATCATTGGTCATTGAAAGACGTTGCTATCACTCAATGGTTAGTGGCATTGTATCATAAACCACCACTGACGACAGCCAACATTAAGGCTTACAACATTTAACGGTTTTTATAATTGGCATTAATAGAGATACGAGTAATGAAACAAAAAAATACTTGCAACCGAAAATTTTATCGATAGTGTAAGCCAAATCGTCTGAATTGTAGAAATGAGGTTATGTTTTAGGAGTATCTTTCAAATTAAATTTAAATAATTACAGATGAAGTTAAGCACAATAAAATGGCTAATAGAAGTATTAAATTTTTAGGTGATCGAATATGCGCGCGCGTTGCACAATCTGTTCCAATTCTCAAATCAAATTACTCTTTTTTACCCGCTGACGTGCAAAAACTAGCTTGAGCGAGATTTATTTGACCTAATGTGCTAACGAAAGGAACACATTCCAAAATTAATACGGCACTAGGAAACTCTATCTCACTCATAAGTATGAGCAAAGTTAATGTGAGATAGAGAGCAAAATACATGCAGTAAATTTGTGTTCCAGATTTATTTCAAACACCATTAGTAGACTAGTTTCCTGCAGGGTTTAAATTTAGCACTTGATTTATGTGCCATTATAGTTACCTACGGTGCCTACCACTCGGTGGTAAAGGACCTATTCTGATTGATAACAGACGGCTGCTTTATCTAACGGTCTCCTTCCATGTTTGGTTTCTAACTGTTCGGGTTACTATTAATAAAACTATCAAGAAAGTTAGTTGTGCAGATTATTTTTTAAATTGATTTCACAGCTTAATAACGAGTATTTAAATAGCTTTTTAATTAAATTGTTGGTATTGGTAGGTGCCGATTCTATATTTTGATTAAATAAAACTAATGGGTTGTTTTGAGTCAACGATTCCTTCGATAAACTTTTTTGAAACATACATTTTTTTTTAATTATAAAATTAACATAATTTGAGTAGGTAGGTAAGTACATAACTACGGTTTTTATTAGCATTTCAACCTTTTACTGGTGAAAGCTAAAGCTTAGAGGATTTTCACAGATTTCATTGACGCCACAGACATTATTTGTGGTCAGTGAGTTATGCTTTTAATTTCTCCTTTCATTTTCACGTAACTTTTTTTTTGACCGGTTTTAGGTGGAGGAAAACAATTTCTGTTCACGCCTAACAAACCGCTGACCACACAATAACCGTAGTTCACAATCATTTGCTTTATTTATGTGTTAAAATCCAAAAACCTCTACTCTACTAATACCCTTAATATTTATTTCTTTTCACTTTTACTTTCGTTGATAAAGTAAAAAAAATGCTTCGTCTGAACCAAGTAAAAAATGCATGTATGTATTGCGTAAGTCATTAATATGTATGAACATTTTTGTTCTTGTTAAATAAAATATGAAAGGAAATTCGTGGTTAGAACGCGTGACGCTACCTACTCTTGTAAAAATGGTCTCTTAATTTTGAGGATCTCTAGATTATATCACATAGTTGTTGAACTACCAAACAAACTTACCAAATGTTTGCTTAGTACGACATAATATTATCTACTCTGAGGTATTACATGCTACTTTCTCGTCCGAAGATAATGCAGAAATACTACTACTTGTCACTCACCGACGCTACCCAATGCCTATAATGTTTTTGAACGAAATCGGTGAATGCACCAATCTGTCATTCTTTTCTTTCAAATATCAAATGTTGTTATTGATCACCAATGCCTAATTGAAACGCACGCAACTTAACACTTTCAGAAAGTAAATTCCAATTAGGTGTTGAGGCAAAATATTTACTTCTCGAATTTCGGATCTGCCCGATTGGGGTAGACCTACAATGTTAATGAAGTTCTTCTGTTCCAGCGGTGAGTAACATTTCCAGAGCTCATTGAGGCGCTGAGGCGGGTAAAAAGATAATCCTTCATCAGGTGTGGTTGTCTCCAAAACATCCGCCCTCGATTTATCGTTAACGATACTAACTACTTAATTCATGGAAACAAGAAGCAATAATCTCAAGCGGATTGCTCACCACAACTGTGTTATAGTGATGCTAATCTCAAATACATAGCTAGATGATATGTATTATACACAAGTACGATAGCTGACCGCACTTTCTCTCGTTTAAGATAGTGCGAACGGCATTGCATGAGTTCGATCACGCAATCCTCTCGTTTAGACAATCGTTATACGGTGGCTTTGTTTAGCTTTATTAATTAGCAGGAGAAAGGGCGTAATACGGGGAAGGGCGTAATACGGGGAATAGTCGGCTATTCCTATATATCAGAGAAAATAAGATTTGTGAATATAACAATACGTCCAGAGTAGATAACATATTACGTGTACGTAGAATATTATCTACTCAGAGATAATACCTAAGTTTCGTATGGCTCCACAGAAAGTTTCTTATAAATTGGTATCCACATAGTTATATCTACAAGTAGGTATCTAATAATTGCGTCTAATCTAATAATAAAACCACAGTCCGGTGATTAGACACAAAGTTTAATAATGCACAAAGCTTTTCTAGACTATTCTTGTATTATTTTAATTCATGATAAATAACGTCTAATTAGATATATGTATAACTAAGACATATACCTATTTTAAAATGCATAGAATTAAATTAACTAATATCATACGAACAGTGTATAAGTACTATAAATTCCAAAGCCGCGCGTCTAAGCCGAACTAATTGGTTCCTTTTCGATCTCAAACTATGCCAGCCTCCATTTGAATGGTTCGATGATTCATCTAAATATTCAGAGCTGCTAGTTCACCATTGACAACTTACTAATATGGCAAGACACCCAATTGCGCCTATTTGGTTGTAGTCTGTTGACAGCTATCCTATTACAATGTTTAGATACTGAACGGAGTGCATATAGATAACTAGCTTTTGCTTGCGGCTTCGCCCGCGTGGTACAAGATAAAGATACCCAGAGATGTGTCTTTATCCATTATAATCCATTCATTTTATATCATTGCCAAATTTACGATCCGTTCAGCCGTTTAGTCGTGAAAAGGTAGCAAACATTCTCTCATTCGTAAACAAGTAAGAAATGAAAATTGTGCAACCCGTGGGTAGATGATTCATATAGTTTGGGAATAATACACAAGACAAGTACAATACAATTGTAGGTGTAACTGTCCGATGTTAATTAATATGTTACTTATTTCCTTCTCAAGGCAAATTCAGTGTCTCAGTGTTTGTTTCTTGACGTTGGTAGAACTTGTACCTACGTAGTATATTATCTTCTCTGAGGTAGAACCCATTGCCTCGTTTATAGCATGATTTAATACTTTAAACTATTGTCTTTCAAATAATGGAGCCAACGTACTACGGAACTATTTAAATCTTTTATATTACTATTTCAAATTGTATTGGTTCATAATCAATCGCTATTAGATTATTACTTACCTTACAAATAGAGGACACGATTATCTTCGTGTGTGTTTAACGCACAGTAATTTATTAAAGAACGAATTCAGAATAAACAATATTTTGTTGATCGCAGCTGAACCGACGGCTGTAAAAAATTTGCTAACATTCCACAGTGAATCCCATTAAAGCAATTTATTCGTAAACATTTTGCAGAAGACAAATGTGCCACATTAACTACATTAGTAAACTGTACTTAGTGAATTATAGCAAAGTATACCAACCTACTTTAATAATACATTACATATCGGGCAACTAATTAAATAAATATATGTACCATTCAATGGTGGCTAGCGATAGAACGGCTCGGCGATTGCTCCACCGACAAGAGCCTAGCTCTTAAATAGATGATGATGTAACATGCTAAGAGGCCTTAAAAAAAATATTTTTAACATTTAGACCATAACCGCGAAAGTTTAAAACAATATAATACAATACAAGTTCGGCAATTCGATGAGTTTTCTAATTTAAGTTTGTAAGCAGTCTAAAACTACGGGCATCCTTGTATATCACTCACTTGTCATATCAGTTATATTAAGACATGTTAATCTCCAACGCTTGTTCTTAGTGGCAACCCCGAAGAAGCCACTTATATAAAATGTCAAGAATGATGTTTAAAAGCATTTGGCACACATTTTTACATACGAAATGAAAAGTATACTATCTTAATCCTATCAATATAATTATTACAAATTGAATTGATTCATCCAAATTGATATTCCAACTAGGTTTTAATCATATAAACCAGTTTCATACATCTCATTAATAATAAGATATCAATTAATTTTATATAAGTACCTATTAAGTTTTAAATAAATTTGAACTGCACAAAAATAAATGACATTAGGTTTTAAAAAAAATACATTATAAATCATGCTAACCAATAATTATGAAATTAAACTAACTCATTAATACGCAGATACGCACATATTTGACCTTGTATTATAATTAATGTTTTTAAACTTAATTATATAAGACACCTGCGCGTTTTGTATCACCATCAAAATACATAGTTAAAATGCTACCATTATCAGCCCCATACAAATGGTATAAAGTTATCGGTCAGTGTAGATAATAAACTGCGAATAAATGTAGGGTAGGTACAGAAGTACGAATCTGAAGATATTTATTATTTGATAACCATAGCATTTAAGAAACATAGGTATGAATATAACCTACCTAACTGACGTAACTAAACATCGTAGTTCCACGCACTTTTGACTTGAATGGATTGTCGCTTCACTCGAGCGAATTACGGTGGTGTCGTTCGTAGAATGACAGATGATACTCTTGTTAGCGACAGCAAATACTTTTTGGAGTTTTCATTAGTCTATATTCAAATTCAAAACGATTCGTGATATTTTGTTTTTTACATACTTTTGTTCACATATTATTCTGTGAGTCTTCAAAAACTAGTCGCTTAAGTGAGCAATAAATTGTGCGCTCCAAATATCCCCTTTCCTTCAACATGATACCCCGTAGTCCTCGTTACTCACTACCATTATCATCCTTTTCAACTCTGTTGTACGTAGTATATTATCTACTCTGAGACCATAGTGTTAATTTAACACGTATGCAATGTTTATTACTAGCAAAGCGTTTCGATATACCTACCATTAAATCATACTTAATTTACTCACCCATACTACTTACACTATTAAGAAAAAACTTCCTGTTATATAAATGTAATTAACATTTAAAACCCTTTAAACATATTCCCACGTATTTTTAGTGTAAGTACGTGTAATTCATACTTTATAATCCTTTTCATTATTTATGGATATATAAATAAAATACGTTGCATTGGTAGCTAATCTCTATTACCAGAAATCTCAAGAGTTCTTCACATGAATGCATACAATATTATAATAACTCAAGCCTTCGTAAACGGGCCTACACGGGCCCACACACACAAACTAACAATGGGTGTGTGTCAAGGTCGTATGACGATGCATTTCTATTTACTTTACTAGTTAATTACACATTCTAAAGTGTAAATGTGACGGCATCTGCTTATTTTTGACTCAAAGCTTGATTTTTCTGTTTGAGTCGTTGAATAATTTTAAATTGGATATGACACATGTTGGGCGCCATTATTTCAACGATGATAGAGCTAATTCTGAATCGAATTCATAAAAACGAAACTTAACTAATTTGACAGGACTTAAAGTATTCCCATCCTTATATAAACTAGCGCATGAGAAAGGGATAGCAAGATTTTTAGTCATGCCAAAATAGTTTAGTTCAGTGTTTTGTACAACAGATTGACACCATTATATCGATTTCCGAGGTGTTAAAGCTTTTTAAATTTATTTTTAGTTCACCCAGACGCATAAAAGATGCATAGATGCTGAAGACCTGACGCATTTTTTAAATATATTTATTTAAATGTAAATGAGGCAACGAGGCCCATATCACTTTTTTTAGACGTGTAAGACGTCGATTATGTATAAATAACACAAGTATTACATAAAATTATAATGAATACAAAATGCCAGTCTTGAACTCATAATCTTGTTTTAAATTAATTCTTACTAAGCTATCCATTCAAAAATTATGAAATACGAAATTGACTTGGGTTGTTTATCGTTGTATGTTTGATCTTTTGCATTGATAGTCTCCTACTAAACTCCTTTGTAACAAGGACACGCTGAGATGTTCCTAGTCCTACATCCATGGCAGACTAATAAAAATGAGACATGAAATTACTATAACTTGATCCAGCTGAATTTAAAACAATTACCAATTTTAATTGCGTTCCAAAACCACGCTAGCCATAGAGTGCGAAAGTAACGCGACTGCAAAATCGGATTGGCAATGCAAAGTTGTTTTTACTTCCGAGCCAAATTCACAACGTAGGCAAACTACTCATAATGTGTAACGATATATTAGTTATTAAGGTCAACTGTAATAGGCTTAGACGTTTAATTTTAGATATTTCGAAGTAAATCTTAGATTAAAGTTGCAACATCTTAAACCAATTATCATTTAACACGCGCACCATGTAGCTATTTATTTTACTCTCAACTACTAAACTCGACCTCCCACTTCAAACAGAGCTGACTAGCTACTAACTAACTACCTATGTAAGTACTATGCTAATGGTACTCCCACGCTAAATGATTACAAGTTGGCAAAATACATTACAAATAGAATGTTGGGAAGACGAAATGTTACATAGAAACAGTTAAACAGACTGTACCTGGTCTATAATACTCTGCAGAACTAAAAAAACACTGGGCTCAGACTGTGGCAGGCTACCGTCAAGTTCCAGTATAAACTAATCGTGCCGCCAAACACCCGCACAATAACTCTCCAAATTTTAATCGTAAGTTGTAAAGAAGAAGACGAAAATATATGCTTCATATTTTTGTAAGAAGATAATTTAAATGATAAATAAAAAGCTAAATCCTGAAGTTTTATCTAAAGATGTATCCATTGCCGAGCTGGCGCTTACGATATAGTGTAATTACTTGCTCATCTTGAACCTTGTCTCATGATAATTGTACAACAGAGTTATATAATAATTTTAATAAATTATATATTAAAAAAAACATTCACAATATTTTTTATTGTAATCTTTCTCGAGCAGCTGTGTCACATTCTGACGTTAAACGAATAAAAATGATATATTGTATAGAGATAATCAATCTTACGTCATTAGTCACAAGTTTACAACCTTGTTGCCCTTTCAGCTAATTAATTTTGGTTATGACAGAAACGGATTTCAATTTTACTATGGGTAACCATGGGTTGTTGGTTACTTCATAGAAATAATATTAACAAATAATTTAAATATATTTCATACATCCAAATAAAAAAAGGTTTCTAAAATTTACGTATTTAATTCAACCAAATAAGGCCACAAATAGCATCAAAAAGGATGTAATAGCGTATTTTCTGAATTTCCTTAATAGACTATTCATGTAGATTCTAGACTTAAAAATGTGTTAGGTTTTTTTTTTGTTTTTAGCCAATTCAGGTACAAAAGACGCTATTTAAAAAATAAACACTCTATCTGAGTAATTAAAGCAAACTAGGTACCCTATTTCCAGGTGGGCGAAGTCGCGGGCAAAAGCTGGTTATGTTATATGAGTTCAAAACTATAGTAAGGCTAAGGTCATTCCAAATGAACGCGATGACATCAAACGGTTATTTCGTTAATATCGACTAGTCCAACGAAGATGATTTCATAATGAGTCACGACCAAACACGATTTATTGCGATCCGATGATGTCGAATTTACGACTTAACACGTGCTCTTTACTACTTCTAATAACATTCAAACATTTTTATATCCGTGTCGATGGTGGAGAACCTAATCACAATAAAAAAAAAACAAATTAAATATTTTAAGAGGTACTTAAAACCACAACCATTATAGAATAAGCTAGCTTCAACGTGGTTGTGTAGTTCAGTTTTTTTATCGTACAAACTCTGAATAATTAAGAAAGGTACATTTTGACTTTAGAACAACGAAGTGACGTCGGTAAAAACTACGCCTTGCAGTGTACATATACTCGATTACACGCACACCTAGAACGAATACAAGGAAACTACACCTAGTCTACGCGCTACATGTTTAAAAAACCAGCGTCACTTCGTTGCTCGCTAAGGTTTTAACTTTTTATTTGACGTGAATCTACAACATGTATTTTCATGTTTTTGTTAAATGCAATCTGTCCGTTCATATATTTCTATAGCCAGTTAACGAGTGCATTTCTTGTTGTAAATGAATCCATCGATAACGTACTTTTGTCTGTATGTATGTTGAACTAGGACCCAGGTCCCGCAACAGACTTGCAGGACCGCTGGTCGACACGATCATAATCAGCACTAGTTTAAAAAACATAAAGCAAGCGCACATTCTACTAGTGAAATCTTCACCCACATCCAGTGAAAGTGCACTCAAGTCAATTAACAGGCGTCGTTAATCACACGACTTTATTTGAAACTGGGGTCAATGCGGGGTCATCTGCGCCCCGGGCGATTTTTACATACCAAGCTAATATCAAAAGACGAATCTGAATTTCTATAATGCTCAGGCTTTTTATTGTGACTCGTAACACACATAATGAAGACTGCTTCACTGCCACTATTGTGTGAAATTTAGCGTACTTAATTTCTAATAATT